>VDFB02271358.1:259331967-259469256 GCA_007258455.2 Sequoia sempervirens | reverse complement strand
ATGGTTCTATGATTCTATCTTTTCAAATTGCTCAAGGTTATTAGATATATGTTAGATTTAGATTTAGATCTATTCAATAGTGTTTAAGATTTGATGCTTGAAGTGTTTGCAGCAATCCTTGGTCCATACTTTTTGTAGCTAGCTGATTGTTAGTTGCTTTGCAAAGTTAGCATGGACCTTTATATTCATAGTGCTTAGTTCAATTGTGGAGATTTATTCATTTTAATTGCAATTGGGTTGTCTTGGATGAATGTTCATGATCTAGAAATCTTTAACACCTTAGAAGATTGCACTGTTTTGTGATATTATAGATTTATCTTGGTTAAGCAGGAATGATTTTATGAGGGATTGGTCCATTTCAAGTATATTTCACCATCTCCATTGTTAATCTTAGGAGTAGTTAACTTAGGAATCTCTCTGAATCTCTCTTGTGAATGTGAAGTGCATGATTCTTGTGTGCTAATAAAGTTCAAATCATTCAAAGGCAAAGAAGAAGAGTGAAGAAGAGGGAAGAAATGTTCATGTGCTTAACCAAAACTGTAACTAGGCATTAGCAGATGCTATTTTCTCAGTCCAAATTTGGATGGTTTTAATCTGAATCTTTTTGTAAGATAGTGTGTCTTCCTTGGGAAGTAAGCCTAGTTGTATTTGAGCAGTGAGTTCTAGGGAGTGTGCTTGAATGCATGTGCATTACCCATTCATATTTCCTTATACTTTTAACAGGGTATAATCTTGTGGATTGATCTCCACCATGGTTTTTCCCCTAATAAGGTTTCCACATAAAAACCTTGGTGTTATGTGTGCTTCTAATGTGTTGTTCATTTATGCTTTCATGATTAATGATCAGATCTGAAATTAAGGTTAATAAGTTGAATAAGTTTGAGATTCGGTGATAATTGATTCACCCCCACTCTTAGTTGTCTGCCCTTGAGTTTCCAATAAGAACATCACTAATGATGGTGTGGTGGATGCCAAGGTCATAATCAATGCTCCAAAAAAAAATAGGAAATCATACCAACAACTGCAAGGCAGTAATCAAAACAAAATGTAAGCCAACGCAGTATCACAATAACCACCCAATAATCAAGTCAACAATTTAAATAATCAAGGGGGGCCACCCCCACAAAACAAATATCCCCCCAAGAAAAAATACACTACCCTTGGGGAACCAATTGAATTGGTCATGAAGAAACTAATTGTAGGCATCTTTTTCAAAATCTGCAAACAAACTACACTTCAAGCATGGGTTAGTGTTATGCAAACTCTACTAAAATGCCTCTATGAAATACCTTAGAAATGCTTCCAAATGCAGCAAATGATATTAAAAAGACCAAAGCATTATGAAAACAAAACCAAATTACCTATTTCATAGTTGGATTGGTGTCACTTGTGCTAGTGACCCTTTCCCAATCCTTGACCAAAGCTCAAATTGTGCAAATGCAAATGGAGATGGTGGAGTGATGATGAACAAGATTAAATCTCAAGTGAAGAGAGTAACCTTGTATGAAATTGTGAAGATTGTGAAGCCATTTGCTTGAGGATGATGCACCTATTTAAAGATTTTCAAAATGTTGAATGTTGAAGAGGGACCAATGTGGGATCAAAATCAAGCCAATGATAGAAGGACACTTGTCATCATGTGATTGATGGATGTATGTGCAAGATTTGGGAAGAGTGCCCAAGAGGGGGAAATTTTGAATTCAAATTTGCAATAAATTTTGAGAGGGGGACAAGAAAGAAGAGCAATAAATGCCCTGTTTGACTTGTCATGGTTGAGGGAAAATGATTGTTTTAATAAATCAATAAAATTGATTTATTGTGCAAGTGGCTAGGTCTAGATAATGCAAGTGGGATGTGATTAGTATTAGATTAGGATTAGATGATGATCATGCTGATTTAATGCTGATTAGGTGAGTTGACATTTTGGACTTAAATTTCTGATTTATTTAAATCAGAAAAAGGATGAAATATGATTTAGGATTTGATTTAAATAAAGTCCTGATTTATTGGATGAATGGAATATGATTATGCATGATGTAAATTTGATTATGTTCACATTTTGCCCTCTTGAAGCAATGTAATTTGTTGCGTTGGTTCAAAGAATAAATTCTGTCAAGAATCGAAAATTCAAAAAATTTCGATTTTTTCGCCGATGCCCCAGCCGAAAGAAGTACATCAAGTACATTGCCCCTCGAGAGATCGAAATAAAAGATTCGGGATGGAGGGTCGCATCTCATAAAAGAGGTTCAAAATGGGTGATTGTGGATGACGATGAAGATGATTTCAAGACGTTTAGAATAACAAATCTATATTATCCTAAACAACTTAAATGATGATATGATATGAGATGGATGAGATTGATGATGTGATATGCTGTGATTATGCAACGGATGATTTATGATATGCTTAGACTAACAGATCTATATTATGATGATGATGCAAATGCAATGCATGTGAAATGATCGATATTTCCTATTATGTATGATATGAATGATATGTGGTATGCAGACAGTTTATTGATGGTTTGCAGATGCCGGATGGATGCATGATGGATGCATGATGGATGCATGATGGATGCATGATGTTAGTGCGGAAATGAGATGATGACAAGAGGATCCAACAAGTCCATGATTGGTCGAGACTTTATTAGCGATGATGATGATAGATGAAGATAGATGGATGATTTGCTTATCAAGGATTGGGATTTTCAAAGGGTCACTTACTTTATTTTTTGATAACACACCTAAGCACGATGCATCAAGGTATAAAGGACCAGGATGGCGTTGTACTTAGTGTGATGGACTTTGACTCGACAAATAGATAGGAGTATTCTTGTTCACACCTGACATACAGAAACCTTGCTAGGATGCACTTTTAGAAGTCTCAAAAATCTCGGACCAAAACACGGAAAGGTATAACCAATCAATGCAATAGTCAACAAGCTATTCAAACCTCCTCCATACATATCTAACAGCAAGTATTCGCCAAGTTATTTACAAGAACGTCTAACAAGCACAGCAGACAAAAGATAATGATCGTTGCCCCATTCCTATCTCTCTAAATCCTTCGCTCGGATATCATCGAGAGGTCCTTGGAATGAGCGCAATAAGATAAATCAAAAGAAAAGATCAAGTACGCAAACAAGCCAATGTTCTTCATACCTCTAGCCAAAGGAATGTGTTTCAAAAGATGGGAGCCAAAACTCAATGCCAAAAGATAATGTCCATTGTCGGAACGGATCCTAGGACATGTTAATGACACGTCGTTTTGTTTACCCAAATTGGTTGATTTGATAAAAGTGCCCATTGTCGGAACGGATCCTAGGAAATGCTTTGTATCAAATGATGATGAAATTGATAAGTTGATTGATAGGCTGTTGATAAGAAAAGAGTTGACCAACTTGCTTGCCGACAGACCTATACTTGAGATTTTGACAGTTTAGGTTTTCACGTTTGACTGCTAGACTTGTTTCTGACTGTTTTACCAAAGGTTGAGGGTGATGACGATTTATTATGGATGATTGATTATTGCGAGTGTAAGCGAGATGAGGTGGATGGATTTTTTCAAATATTTGGATGTTTTTGGAATTTTGCAATGTTTTGAGGCTGTTTTTGGTAATTTTTTGAGGTTTTACAAATGTTTTGATTTTCAATTTTTTCAATGTTTTTGGGATTTTACGAGATTTTGACCAAGAGACTAACCTAAAGACCTATCCTAGGGGCCTCGGGGGCTTATCGATAGATTAGCCTTGCCTACGTTATATACGCAGAGACCACGTAGTTCGACTGACAACTTGATCGATTTACAGATGAAGATATACATGATGAAATGTCAGTTTATTATGACGAACTCCTATAGGACTGACCTAAATGTCTCGGGGGATGATCAAAGATCAACCTTGCCTCTACGCTCTAAGCTCGTGAGACGACGTAGTTCGGACAAGACTAATTTTGTTTTGATTTTGATATGTTTTGAATGTTTTGGATTTTTCCATTTTTACGTTTTTGGATTTTTCATTTTCTCGATGTTTTTGGATTTTTCCATTTTTCTCGATGTTTTTGGATTTTTCTGATTTTGAGGACTTTAAGACTGGCACCATCCGATCCGATGAGAATGTGCCCCCAGCGTGATGCAATAGACTGCTCCGATAAAGGCAGGACAAACTGACCTTGAGAATGGGCCGAGTAGTACTAGGAGGGATCATGATACGAGCACAGGACCAAGCTATGGTGCGGATGTGAGCGGATGAGTGATGGATGGAGATATGGATGTGATGGACGATGGAAGCGAAATGGAGGGTTAATGTAGATCGAGCCATAAAGATCCTGGTGGATGGAAAGTGCTTATTTACGCAAGGTGCCTGTTTACCAGGTTTTCACCAAGGTACTTGCCCAAAGTGCCACAGAAGTGGTTTTCACTAGAGGACGATTTTTCTCTTTACTATTTTTGATCCTTTTTCTGATTTTTTTTGGATTTTTTTTGCTTTTTTGATTTTTTTGTTGTTACCAAGACGCCTGTTTGCCAGGTTTTCGCCGAGGTAACCATTTTTTCAGGACTTTTTTGGATTTTTTGGTTCTATACCTTGAAAGAATTAGGTATAAAACTTTTTGAGATGGGAGCTATTCATGGGCTCCTGCAGAGGTTCCCCTTCGGGTGTTGATAGCTGATATGCCCCTGATTTGTAGCTTGCTGTGACAATGAAAGGCCCCAACCAATTGGGTTCGAACTTTCCTTTGCTGCTGGGATTTGGGACATTCTTCTGATTTTCTTTTAAGACTAATTCTCCAACTTGGAAAGTTCTGCTTCTGATTTTCTTGTTGTAGCTCCTTTTCAGTCTATTCTGATACACTTGTAGATGGTTTAAAGCGTCCAAACGTCGCTCATCCAACAGTTCCAGCTCGTTCAGTCTTGAAACTCGATACTCCTCGTCCGTGATGAGATTTTGCAATGATACTCTGAGGGATGGTAACTCGATCTCAATGGGCAAGATGGCCTCTGATCCGTAGACCAAGGAAAATGGTGTGGCACCAAAGGTGCGATGTCGTTCTAGAAGCCCAGCGGCGTGATTGCCGCAAATGCCGCCACGGCCCCAAGGCCATTGATCATTTTCTTAAAGGATTTTGAGGATGGTTTCATTTGTAGTCATTGGCCATTGCTCCTGGGGATAGTATGGGGTGGAAAAGCTTATGTTGGATTTTGAATTTATCACAGCAGGTCACTGACTTCCATTTTTGAATGGTGTCCCATTATTCGAGATAATAGCCTGCGGGAATTATGAAGTATGAGATAGTTCAGATGAAACTTTGAGACTGGCTTCCGCTATGTAGGTCATAGGTATGGCTTCAACCCACTTGGTGAAGTACTCAGTTGCAGTTATAATGAATTTGTGGCCGTTGGATGAGGTGGGTGTGATTTTCCCAATGAGATCGAGTCCCCACTGTGAAAAGGGCCATGGTGTGATGATTGGATGAAGCTCTTGAGCTGGAGCATGGATGAGGTCCCCGTGTTGCTGACACTGTAGACACTTCTTGACATATTCATGTGCCTCTCTGTCCATGGTAGGCCAGTAATACCCACTCCTCAGCAATTTCTTAGACAAGGTCATGCCACTCGAATGAGAACCACAGATGCCATTGTGCACCTCAGTTAGGGCAGTCGAAGCCTCCTCAGGGTTAAGACATCTTAGTAAGGTTCCTTCTATGCTTCTGCGATAAAGGGTTTCTCCTAAAATGACAAAACGAGATGCTTTCTTGATAAAGGTTCGTCTAAGGCTTGAACGCAAATCGGCGGGAATGATACCTATCCTAAGGTATGTGTAAATGTCTTGGTACCACTGATCATTTGGACCAACGATTTCGCCCACAAATTCTGACTCTGGTACCTTGAATGCTGGTACGAGAAGCTGCTCTACCAAGAAGTCATATTTCGGAACATTTTGAGGGATCTCTAAGAGTGATCCAATAGTTGCCATTGCGTCTGCTGCTCTGTTGTTGGTTCTTGGTACTTGCTCAAATGTGATGGCAACAAAATATTCCTTGAGATTTTCCACCAGCCTTTTGTATGGAGTTAGCTTATCATCCTTTGTTTGGTACTCATTGTTCACTTGATTTATGATAAGCTGTGAATCTCCATATACCTTCAATGCCATAATGTTCCACTGTACTGCTATCCTGAGACCTATAGTTAAAGCCTCGTATTCTGCAATGTTGTTGGTACAAGGGAATGCTAGTTTGTATGATCTTGGTATACAATCCCCTTGTGGAGTGATGAAGAAGATACCAGCTCCGGACCCATGTTGTGTGTAGGAGCCATCAAAGTATAGTTTCCAATGAGTAGCTATGTCAATGTTGAAAATGGATTCATCTGGAAATTCTGAAACAAGTGGGCTCTCCGCATAGATAGGTGCATCTGCCAGTTGGTCTGCAATGACCTGTCCCTTGATTGCCTTGCGCTCCACATACTCAATGTCATATTCTGATAATATCATTACCCACTTAGCCATTCTTCCTGTAAGCATTGCCTTTGAAAGAAGATACTTTAAGGGATCAATTTTAGCTATGAGTTTGATCTTGTGTGCCAACATGTAGTGTCTGAATTTTTGGGATGCAAACACCACTGCTAGGCAAGCTTTTTCAATGAATGTATAGTTTAACTCATGGCCCACCATTGTACGGCTGATGTAGTATATGGCTCTTTCTATTCCATTTTCATCATGTTGTGCTAGGAGAGCACCAAGGGCTGCTGCAGTTGCTGAGATATAAAGGATCAACGGTTTGTTCTGAATTGGAGGCCTTAGTACTGGAGGTGTTAACAGATATTCCTTGATTTTGTTGAAGGCTTGTTCACATTTGTCATCCCATTTGTACGTTACCCCCTTGTGGAGTAAGTGAGAGTAAGGGATTTGTTTGTCTGCTAATTGTGCTATGAACCTACGAATTGACTGAAGCCTACCTTGGAGACCTCTCAGTTGTTTCAATGTCCTAGGAGCTTCCATTTCAAGTATTGCTTTCACCTTTGCCAGATCAATCTCAATGCCTCTCATTGACACTATGTAGCCCAACAGCTTTCCTGATTGTATGCCAAAGACGCACTTCTTGGGATTCAAACGAACCTTGTATTCTTCTAGTCTGTCAAAGATAGCACTCAAGACCGATATATGATCCTCCTTCTTTTTGGATTTTCCCAGGATGTCATCAACATAGTCCTCAGCTGTTTTGTGGATCATGTCATGGAATATTAGTGTCATGGCCCTTTGGTATGTGGCCCCGGCGTTCTTTAAGCCGAATGGCATTACGTTCCAGCAATATGTTCCCCATGGGCAAGTGAAAGCCGTCTTGTGTTGATCTTCTTTTGCTATCATAATCTGGTTGTATCCTGAAAATCCGTCCATAAGTGATAGCATCTCATGCCCTGCTGTCATGTCTACAATCATGTCGATGTTGGGGAGCGGGAAATCATCCTTGGGACATGCTTTATTCAAATCTCTGAAATCCGTACAGATTCTTATGGCTCCGTCAGGCTTTGATACGGGTACCAAGTTTGATACCCATTCTGGATAATCAATTGGTCGAATGAATCCCACATCTAATAGCTTTTTGAGCTCCATTTTGACCAACAAAGCAATTTGAGGATGCATTTTGCGAAGCTTCTGTCTCACAGGTTTAGCTTTAGGATAGACTGCCAAGTGATGAACCACTACCTCTGGATCCAATCCTGGCATATCAGCATAGGTCCACGCAAAATTTATCTTCCTTTCCTTTAAGAAGGTAGCCAACTCCTCCTGTTCTTTGCATAATAATGACTCAGCGTAGAATGTAATATGAGGAGTTTCTTGTGTTCCCAGATTGATGGGGTTGCACTTTTCTGCTAGCATAGCTGACTTTTCTTGGTGTATAGCTGTAAGAGGAAGATTGAATCCCCCATCCTCAGGCGCCTCAGAGAGGTTTTCACCATTGGATGCGTCCTTTCTTTTTGCTTTTTTAGAGTCGGAGAGTGCCACAAGGTGGTTTTCACTCAAGGACTTGGAGATTATTCTCAATTTTTTATTTTTGCGACTGAGGGATTCAATCGTTTCTCCATGGTATGCATGTGTATCCAGCTCTATGATAAAACCTGCCTTATGATCCCCACATGGAATGTCATCCCTAAGTCCCATGAATTATGAGAGTGCCTCATCGTTTTCAAACATGTCAAGAATTGGTGGTCCTCGTTGGTCGTAATCAATCAGTTGGGGATAGACTAATCGGATTTCATTGCTTTGGTTTTCAGACTCAT
This sequence comes from Sequoia sempervirens, assembly GCA_007258455.2. Taxonomy (NCBI): domain Eukaryota; kingdom Viridiplantae; phylum Streptophyta; class Pinopsida; order Cupressales; family Cupressaceae; genus Sequoia; species Sequoia sempervirens. The sequence continues at coordinate 259,460,982 of VDFB02271358.1, read as the reverse complement.
ACGACAAGGTGCTAATCATAAGGACATTAGTATCCTCAAACAACAAAGGTAATCCTATTTCTGGTGACTCAGTTAAATCAGTGGGCATTCCTAAAGTCATGGAGGATTTTGGAGTAGCTACAGATTCCTGCGGAGGCGTTCGGTTCCGTCTATCACAGGCACCTCGACCAGAAATCTGATTACCTTAGAATTACCTTTGTTTTGTTCATCCATAGGCAATTCAACTGCTGGTATATCATCTCGATAGAGGAGATGAGATAAGTCCCCCTCTAATGTTTCCTGACCAAGATCTCCTGCACTTGTGAAGGTAGGGTTTCATTCATAGGAGCCTTGAGATGTTGAAGCTTCTTGTGATTGTGGTCGTCCTCTTGATCTAGGAGATTGTGGTAGCTCTCCTACTACAAAATCATTCTTAGGCATTGAATAGTTTCCACAACCATCATCTTGTATTATGACTTTGATATCAGAAAAGGCGGGGATGGCGGGGGTGGAGGGTGTCTCTATCACAGAAGTGAGAGTGGCGGGATCCACGTAAGGTGTTGATGGGCCTTCATCGTTCTTGGGTACTTGCGGGATCTTGTAGTATTTTGCCTCTAGATTTTTTTTTTTTTTTAATGGCTCAGGATCTCCATGGATAGTAACCTCTTGACCTTCATGTGTGAATTTCACACATTGATGAAAGGTTGAAGCTACAGCTTGCATTGCATGTATCCATGGTCGCCCTAGGAGAATGTTGTATGGTAAATCGAGGTCCAAGACCTGACAGTTGGTTTGCATGATGGCGGGTCCAACCTGAACAGGAAGCTGAATGGTGCCTTGGGATACCCTTTCCTGGTCATCGTATGCTCTTATTGTGATGCCTTTTCCTTTGTCAATTGAATCCTCTGAAATGTTCAAATTCTTTAGAAGCTTTAAGGAACAAATATTTAAGCCTGCACCTCCATCTACCAAGACTCTCTTGACTTTCTTTTTATTTACGTACACCTCCATATGAAGTGCACGGTTGTGAGATGGTTGTGTGGGGAAATCTTGTTCAGAAAATGTAAGAATGTTAGGTGTGGTGATACTTGCGACCATAGCTTGGAATTGTTCTGTATCTAGATCTGCGGGGACAGTAGATGACGCCAAAGCTTCTTCTAGAATCTTTTTGTGTGCAGATGAGATTTTGAGTAACTCCATGATGGAGATATGTGCAGGGGTTCTTTTCAATTGATCCAAGACATTATAGCCACTAGGGTTAGACCTTAGATTGGATGTGGAATTTCTGCTTGGTTGGGATGGTGCTGCAATGGTAACCTTTCCACCTCTTGTGGTGACTCCACAATCGGCTTGGGCCCCTTTGATGGTGATGACTCCACAAAACTCGTCTAAACAAGCAACAACACCCTCGTATGTGTGGTTGACATTTTTATAAGCCCCTTTTCCTTTGTCTTGATCTTTGTTTCCTTTGTTGCCATGATTCGGCATCGGATTCGTGTAAATCTTGAGATCTTTGTTTCCTGATGGTGCTTCCACATCTATGATTTTGTCATCTATGAGGTCTTGAATTAGATTTTTGAGCCTCATGCAGTTGTTTGTCGTGTGTCCCTTGAGTTTGTGGAAGTCACAAAGATAATTTTCATTATACCATGGTGGCTTGACCGATGGTTCTTGATAATTATTATGTGTAGGGACCGTTATCAATTTTTCATCTACCAATCTTTTCATGATTGCTTCAGCAGGTTCCCCAAGGAGTGTGTATTTTCGTTTGGGGAAGAACTTGTTTCGCTGTGGTCTTCCTTGATTATCAATGTTGTTTGTGTTTTGGTTATGGGATGGTTGGACCACAGTATTGACTTGTCGATTGCTTTGATTGGTATTTTGGTGTTGTTGTTGTTGGGATGGTGGATTGTTCTTCCGTGGGGCACTAATGACAACTTTGGCGTCAACAACACCATCATTGGTTACATTACAATTCTTTGCCCATGTTCGTGGTTTGTCATGATAATTGGATGATGAGCGGCCTTCTTGATATGATGAAGTTTCTCCCTGCGTGGCAAGGGCTTGTTCGATATTGAGCGCCCTAGGTATCAATTGGTCGTAAGTGGTGATGTTTTGCATTTTGAGGTGGAAGGCGAAGGGCCCATCAAGATTCGCAATGATAGTTCCCACTTGTTGTTCTTCAGGCATGGACCACTTGCTTTGATTAGCTTTGGATCGCCATCGTTGTAAGAAAGCACCGAATGATTCATTTTTCCTTTGTTTGAGAGATGATAATTCCTGTAAGCTAACCTCCATGGGAGTGTTGAAGGAATAATTATGTATGAAGGCATCCACGATTTCCTGGAATTTTTTGATTCCAGAAAGTCGAGAAAACCAATCAATAGCGTTTCCAGCCAAGCTTCTTGGGAATAATCTCATCAAGTACGTTTCATCGTGAGCCACCTCCATGCAATGTACTTGAAATTCCCTGATGTGATCTTCAGGGTTACCCGTTCCGCGATATTTGTCAAATTTAGGGATCTCAAACCCTTTTGGGAATGGTTTCATTTCTACGCTCCTATCAAATGGATAAGGGCATAGGTTTTTTTGTGGTTTTGGTGTCTTTCCTGATTGACGGTCAAGCACTTGTTGTGACAGAAATTTTATTTGTGCGGTGACATCCAATTGTGGATCAGGAGGTGGAATGCAGGTGTTCTGGGGGGGTGGAGTGGGTGTTTGAATGGGTGGAATGTTTGCTTGTTGTGCCATGTATGCTTTCAACAACGCTTGTTGTTGATCTTGTTGTTGTTGCGCTAATAGAGCTTGTTGTTGTGCTTGATGTTGTTGGTCCAACAATGCTTGTTGTTGGTCAGCTAGGGCTTGTTGGGCTGCTTCTTGTTGCTCTTGGTATTGCTCTAGCGCTTTCTGATATGCGAGTTGTTGGGCTGCTTGTTGTTGTGCAAAGTACTGCGCTTGTGCTTGCACTCGTGCTTGGGCATCTTGGGCATCTTTTGCAGCGAAACTAATGCGGCTTAATGCGGCTTATGCGGCAATGCGTATGCGGCTTGAAGCATGCGGCGAAATGACTTGTCGCGGCTTGTCGCGGCTTATGCGTGAGCAGCTTGTGCGGCTTGTCACGGCTTATGCTTATTTCGTTGTTGTTGTTACTGCTCAGCTTGGGCTTGTCGCGCGGTAATGCTGTTGTTGTTGCAGCAATGTTTGGGCTTGATTTTGCTGTGAAGCTTGAGAAGCGTGTGTGGCTATAGGCGCTTGCCGAATTGTTTGATATTGTTGGAGCAATTGTTGGTATGCTTTGAATGAAGCATTGTAATGGCTTACTTGGCTTGGTCGCAGTGGTGGTGGTGGTGGGATCGGAATTGTGTTGGAAGTTTGAGATGTGTTTAGAGCGATGGTGGGAGGTTGCGATGTAAGGGGTGTGATGGGGGTAGTGGAAGTTTGAGGTATAGTGCATGTAGTGGTTGGAGTGAATGTGGTGATAGGTGCATTTGGGATGGGTGAAGTGATAGGAATGGTGGGACTAGGTGAAGTGGTAGGAATGGTAGAGATGAGCGAAATAGTGGGTATTTGAGAGACCATATTTTGATTAGCTATCATGTGTTGGTTTGATGTGGATGGTGTGTTTGAAAGATGCGATGTACCCCCTTGGTTGGATGAATTGATTTGGATGGGGTGATTTATGTTAGGGAAAGGTGGAAATTTAGGTAAAGGGGGGATCCCTAAACCAAAATATGGTGTTGACGTGGTGGGAGGTGTGAATGATTTGAATGGTGGAAAATTTTCTTGTGCAAATGAAGAGACAAATCCATAGGGTCTCTCTATTTCGGATGAGCTTGCTTGTACCAAAGGTCTAGACACTTGCGTGTCAAGGGAAAATGATGAGGTGGTATGGTAAGGAACCTCAGATGTATCGATAAATCCAAGTGGGTTGTAAAGTGGATTTTGATGCGTGTTGAAGAGGGTATCATCCTCATTGATAGTAGGTTCTATGGTGGTAATGGAAGTGGTTGATTGTGGAAGGGTGTTTTGGTCATTTGGTACAAGAAGCTCATCCTCAATAGTGTTGAGAATTGATGGATTTATTTTAGCCATTGCGCGAAGAAACTTTTGCAGTTTTGGTTGTTTGAGCATCTCAAGAACTTCTTCCTCACTTAATTCTGTTGGTGTGATGTCTTCCACCAAGACCTCTTTTTGTGGATCGTGTGTAGTGATAGTGGGGTCTGGAAGTGGTGTGTTTTGGATTTCTGGAATGTTTTGGCTTAGATCACTTGTGGTTGATGTTTCTTGATTTAACTCCATGTTCCTCTTGTGTTGTGATCTTGTTTGAACCATAAAAGAGCAAACTAGGATGTGTAAAAGATCAAAGATGTGAAGATGAAAGGTGTATGATATATGGGTGAGAATGGAAGTTTTGAATTTGTATTGAAAATCTTGATGTGATGCTAGGTACTTTGGGTTTGCTTTGATTGATGTTTGTTTGATGTTTAGACTTTGAATTCTATCTTTTGAATGTTGATGTTTGAGCAAGAGATATCCCCAAGATGTTTGAATGATGATCTAAAAAAGATAACTAATGCTCATAAAGGATAATTTGATCTAGAAGTGAGAATAGGATGTGTCTACTCACAAGCTAACCAAAAGATAATCCAAATTAGTGATGGGAGAAGGATGCATCTATCCACCATTAATTTGAACAAAGTGATAATTCAACTAAGCATGTGCAAAAGGATTCATTCACACACAATTGAGTTGAACAAGTTTGATGTTTGATGTTTGAAGAATTCAAAGTCTCATGTTTGAAAGGTTTTGATGTCTACCAAAGGAGCCTAGCATAGTTGTGTCAAGATTTTCTCAAAATGTTAGTGAGATGTTTATGTTTGATGATGTTTTTGATGGATGAATGTTTGTTTTGATCTTAGAATGACCCTAGTTTAGACTTTTGCTTAACAAGACCAAGGTATTGAAGAACGTGTTATGCCCTAAGCAAGGTATCAAATCCCTTGAAACAATCTTGGATTTTGTGTGTAGTAAAATGAATATAAAGTGGGGTTGTCTCTTGAAGCATGTCTATAGAAATTAGCCAACAACTTTTCTCTAAAATCATATAACCTTTTGAGTCTTTGTTGATGTTGTTTTGGGCTATGTTTCCTTTTCTTGGGTTTTTGTATCTTGATCTTGTGAGAAATCATTGAAAAGACATGTGTGGGGCTCAATTGTTTATCTTTGCTTTTAATGACTTCTTTTTTACCAAATACACTTTCTTGATTATGTTTCAAACTAAAGATGTCCTATGTCAAAATTCCTTTTCTTCCCACAAAGTGTTGTGTGGGAATTCCAAGAAAGTGAGGCAAAGGGATTTCCTAGGTTAACCCTAGTTAGAGCAAATGATGATATAAATTCAAGTGATGAGAAACCTCTAAGGACATGAAATCAAGAAAGCCGCCACCCACTGAAATTCATTAAAAAAGTGTACACTCTATCAAAAAGGGTTTTAAAGTACGAATCATATCTTTAATGTTTAATTTGCAAAATGTTTTTAGAATACTGCTGTGTTTTTCAAACAAAGAACAATTACAAGCCCTATGGATGTGATGAACAATAATGTTGTGAGTCCCCACTTGGACAAGAGTCCATTCGCCTACTTTTGGATGGTTAGATGCTTGACCCCAGCTCCCCCTCCACGGCACTCACTTGCTCTGGGGCAGCCAGCATCAACCTGCACCAAACTCCATCTACTAAAAAGCGCGAAGTAAAATTGTGGGGCGGCAGGCGACCGTTCTTGCACCAACAAGCAGTTAAGGATTTTTGGCAATTTCCTAACATAGGTTCTAGTAAGGACTTTAGTTCGTGGGAGTTATTAGCGTGGCAAGAGTCCCCTTCAGGATCCATCTTGAACCAACTAGAAAGCGTGATTATGGCGTTTAGCAAAATCCTCATTTATATCCGTGGAAATACTCTTGGCTTTAGAAATTATTCCACAGTTCGTCGCTTGGGTGAGTACTTTTTCCCAAATGACCCTCTAAGAGACAAAGCGAGCAAAGACACAATCAAGCCTTTCGGTCGATCTTTGATAGCACAAGAGAGCGAGAATGTACGCGAAAATGCCCCTACTCACACTCGCACAAGATGTTCAATTTTTAAACCCAAGATGAAGTGTTTTAAAGCAATAAAATGTATTTTGAGTGTTTCTCTTGCACCCTAGATCGCACGAAGCGCAAGGGGAGAGGATACGCACTCAAAAGACAAAATAACACAATCAAGCACTTGTTAGTTTTAGCCTCAAAGCAATGATGACTTCATTTTAAGCACCAAAATCAAGTGTGAAGTTTGCCTTGTTCAATTTTAAACCAAAACGAAATCTAGTAAGTTTGTTCTAAGGTTCGTTTTAAGCCCTTTGCAATGAAAATGAAATTGTTCGTTTTAGCCCCAATTGAAAACTAATGTTCTAAAACGAAAAGGAAAACAATTTCGTGAAGTGTTGAATAAACACTTAAAGTGTTAAAGAACACATTGTGTTTTCAAAAAAAAACATTTCCCTCCTTTCGTGAAGTTGTATTGATCAAAAAAATCAAAGTGTTAAAAAACACATTGTGTTTTCAAACAAGAATCCTCCTCCTCTTTTGTTTTGCATCTTTTCGCCTTTGTTCGTTTGTATCCTTCGCTTGTACCTTCGTTTGCTTTTGTACCTATTAAAAGAAAAAGATAAATTATGTGAAGACCAAATCAAATTTCTTAAGATAATTCCAAAAAATAATTACAATAGATACAACATTTAATGAAAATAATTCCATCTTGCTAATCTTTTTAAAAGAAAATTTTCTCTTTTGAACACAAATATAAAGAAAACACTCTTTTGAAATGCCAATCAGATATTTGTCACTAAAGAAAACAATCTTTAAAAGACCAAAGTATCCTTATGCGAACGTGTCCTAATCATGAGTAAGACTAGATGTGCTTATGGCCATAAATATCATTAAAGGATTGCAAAAGAAGAAGTTATGTTTGTATAAAACAACTCTTTCACTAATTATAGCTTCTTTCATGTCCTTCAATATTTTCGCCAACCAACAACTGTAATAAAGACATGAAGTCTGCATGGAATGCGTCCCTCTCCTCTTCACATTGATGTACCTATCTCCTCGTACAACTTTTGATGGATGAGTAAAGAGTTTACTGCCTACAATAAATTTGTTACTACCACGTCTAATATCTCTCAAATTATCAATGTAAGAAGTGTACTGCCATAACTCTAGATGTTCGCTGCCCATAAATGTGAGTAGACAGCTATATGCTGGTGACCAGTGCACAACGAAATTGGTATACAGCTACCAAACGCCAGTTGTTGCCAACTTTCAAGTCTCAAATTGATTCTCACAGTCTCAAATTCAAATTGAAATTTTACACAGCAAGGCTCCTCTGGCAGGCGCGCATCATCTACTGGCATAGGTTTCAAAAAGAAAAGACCCTAAGATCTGTTGAAAAGGTGTAGCAGGCAATTTACTGACAGAATTCAATGATATATATAACAACGCAACTTAATATCATCTGCATATACCAAATGGATAACCGTAGCTAGAAACTTTTTTAAAGTAGATGAAGAGATATTTGAATTTTTTTTTAGATCTGACTTGAGTTTAGACTTTCTGCGCTTTTAACTAACCACTGTTAGTCTGCAGGGATGAAGATTTGAATCTACAGCCAATAACTGTTAGCAGATGTAAATGTCAGAAACATAATGAACAAACATTAGACATATGCCATGACAACCAATACTAAAACGTGCGTGTAGATGTGCGTGGCAGGTAGATGCAGGAAGTGTGGGGAAATATCCAACAAATAATCATATTGAATGTGCGCTGTCTGTGACTACTAAAAAACAAAGAGAGATAGGTATGTGGCGTGTTTAAAGAATGGCAGGAGCGAAACAGATTCATAACATCAATAGGGGCGCTGGGAAATCCACGGCTATTACTGCTAACATCATCAAGAATGATAGAGGTGGCTATTTAATGGAAAGCACAAGAAAATATCCAATCACATTATAACTGGCAAATGTGTGATGATAAAAGAAAGAGTGATTAAGAGCAGCGAATCTTGCAGTCTTCGAAGCCATCCACTATCAAAATCTAATCATATCTGGAGAAAAGATAGCAGTCCAAATTAGCAGTCAAAATTAATACCGATACATCAGTAGACACCATCAACACTCAATGATAAAAATAGAAAAGCTGAATCAAAGCTTTACTTGAATCTGTATTAGGATCGATTCATGACTTATTTAAAAGGTCATATGCCAAATGAGTATTGAATAGCGTATCTGAATTTTCTCTGGCTAAATTGAGAATCGGCGGGCAAAGAAAATTTAACATATTACAGTGAAATCAATATGCAAGGAAAGCCGCAGGCAGAGATTGGTGAAATTTTATTAGAACCAGAAATGCACATTAGCAGATGAAAGGTAGATTACTGCACTATAAATATGTGTCTGTAATGCAGAGGCGTGTTCCTATAGCCCAAAGATATATAACTACTAATGGAAGGCTTATGACACAAAAGCAAATCTTGAGCCTAACAGTAGCTTTTTGAAAAACAATAGAAACTGCAAGTGAAAATAATACTGTCAAAACATCATTGCAATAAATATCAGAAAAGAACCAAGTAAATGAATCCACAATATTAGTGTGGCCCTCCTTCTAGCGCCATATGTGAGTACCTTTAAAAATCTGCAAACACTATGCTCAAACAAGGGTTAGTATCAACAAATCCTTCAAGAATACCCCTATGAAATACATTGCAAATGTTCCAAAATGCCACAAAAGATAAAAGAAACCAAATGCATAATGAAAACATTCAACAAACTACCTATTCCATAGTTGGATTGGTGTCACTTGTGCTAGTGACCCTTTCCCAATCCTTGATAAAAGCTCAAATTGAAAATGCTATGAAGATGGTGGAGTGATGATGAACAAGATTAAATCTCAAGTGAAGAGAGTAACCTTGCATGAAATTGTGAAGATTGTGAAGCCTTTGCTTGAGGATGATGCACCTATTTAAAGATTTTCAAAATGTTGAATGTTGAAGAGGGACCAATGTGGGATCAAAAACAAGCCAATGAATTGAGGACACTTGTCATCATGTGATTAGTGATGTGTGTGCAAGATTTGGGAAGAGTGCCCAAGAGGGGGAAATTTTGAATTCAAATTTGCAATAAATTTTGAGAGGGGGACAAGAAAGAAGAGCAATAAATGCCCTGTTTGACTTGTCATGTTGAGGGAAAATGAGTTTTAATAAATCAATAAAATTGATTTATTGTGCAAGTGGGATGGGATTAGCCTTAGATTAGGATTAGATTAATTTAATGATGATTATGCTGATTTAATGCTGATTAATTGATTTGACTTTTTGGACTTTGGAAAATGATCTAAGATTTGATTTAAATGGCTTTTTGATTTATTTAATTAAGTGGATAATGCAGGATGAAGGTTGAATGATAAGGTTTATTTGATAAATGAATGGATGAAAATGCACTTGATTAATTGATGAATGGTCCTGATGCAATGCATAATGTAAAATTTGCATGTCTACAGTATGCCATGGAAATTAATATATGGAATGAAATGATTAGGCCCAAATATGTAATAAGTACCTAAAAATATTTGCATTCCTTTTTGAAGTTTAACAAGTGCCTACAGAATGACGCCTCAACATTTGGTCGTGTGAACTACCGCCAGAGACTGCCATTGGCTTATACTAATTAATTAGCTTCCACTAATCCTACACACAAAAGATCATACCTAGCATAAGCAATTGTGTGGGATAATTTAGTGAGCCTTGGTGCAATTTTTGAGATAGTACTTGTTTAACCTCATCCTTATGGTATGGAAATTACCATGTTTATAATGGCCATTTCTATAAATAGGCACTTAGGCAATAGTGAAATCACACTTAGCAACTTTTAGAAAAATTGGTATTAGGTGATTGGCTTAGCATTCGGTGCTGGTAGTTTGTGTAGTATTTGCATAGAGTTTAGACTTAGGTGATTTGTGTAGAGCTTTTCACCATGAACACCCTAGTTAGGCTAGTTTGTAACAAATCCCAGTCAACTTTTTTTGTTGAAACTACAACTTGGCACCTCAAAATGATGACCAAGAATAAGCATTCTTAGGCCATCATAGCAATGCAATGGGTTATGGGGAGGAATATCCTTGTCTATGAGGATAGGTATAGATTTAACACCATTTTGTGCTCTCATTTTGTGGCATCCATGCTTGACAATGTGCTTCCCAAGCCATTGGTCTTGCGCTTAGTAATTGAAATATTTCTGAAGAAATATCTAGGCGGCCTCGAAGAGGTGGTGGCCAACGCTGCATTTGAAATAAGCTTGCCAACAACAAGTGACCTTTGGAAATACATTAAGGAAGAAGCAATCATGCCATGGGTGTCATTCTTGAGCAGCTTCTGTATATAGTCTCAAGAAGAAAATCGCCATAGGGTCACCTGTGCATGTCATTTCCTATTTTGCTTGTACAATGTGGAACTGTTTTATGACATCAACTGGTACATGGACTTCAGGAACCTGGTGTTCCCTTCGTCACTTGCCAGTGCTCCTACAAACACTACTGCTACTGATCAAGATGCTACCCTTGCTAAGGAAGATATTCCCAATGCTACCATCAATTCCTCCATTTCTACTGCTCATGCTCATGACTGAATATTTTCTTTTCTATGCTTTTAAAAACTAATACCTGTTAGTCTATTTTTTTGTATATATGCCTAAAAAAGGCTTTATAGTAGCCAAAAAAGTATATAAATATAATGAAATATAGCTTATGTTAAAATATTCTATCTCCTTTTCTTGCTATTCTACAATGTAGGTTTGCTCTTCCTTTTTCATGCATGTGTGCTCACTTCAATTCAACATATGGGTGTCATTTTTCTCTGCTTCATGGGTTCTTTTATCTTTCTTTGTACTTTGTGATAATGGGTTCCACTTGCTTCTGCCTTCTCGTACTTGTAGAATTAATTACTAAAAGACTGACCAACAAAAAAATACAAGGGAAAAAATAATTACATTATTCACATATTTACATTGGTGGAACAGTTCTACAGTTTAATTGAATAATTTTAAATGAATCTCGTTGACTAGAATTCCTAATGGTTCATGCTCTATGCTTTCCAATTCAAATGTGTTATGTTCCTTGCACTGAGTTATTTTGAAAGGGCCCTCCTAGAGGCTATCAAACTTCCCATCTTGGTTGGGCTTTGTAGCCCTCTCATTAAACTTTAACACTAGGTCCCCACACTTCAAACCTTGGTCCAAATCCTTCTTATTAAACCATCTCTTAGCAACCTATTGGCAGATTGACATGGTTATCAGAGCATTTTCTCTTTTCTCCTGTACTTCTAGCAACTCTGCTAGCTGTACCTCCATTGCACCCTTTTTCTCTATGTTGAGAGATTTGAGCAATTGTAGTGCCATAATCTCCATTGAGATAGGAAATAGGGCTTATTTTCCATATACTAACTTATACAACGAAGTCTTGAGGACTTGCTTAGGAGTTATGTAGTTTTCCTAGAGTGTCACTTGAATATTTTTATGCCATTCTTACTGGTGCTCCGACCCGATCCTTTTGATGAGTCAGACTAAATTCTTATTAGTTGACTCTACTAGGCCATTACCCTATAGGTAGTAATTTGATAATTTCTTCAATAATATACCATGTGTGAGTACGAATTGGCATACCTTAGAGCCTTGGAAATCCTTAGCATTGTCAGAGATGATCATTTTAGGAGGGTCAAATCTCGTCATGAGTTCTTTGAGGAAGTATACTATCTCTACCTCTATCGCATTCTTTAGGGGCATGGCTTCAGTCCACCTTGTGAAGTATTCTGTCACCATTAGAATCCTTTTATTTTCGGTGTTGGAGGCAAGATTAATCATCTTGATGAAATCAAGGCCCCATTGTGCAAATGACTCATCAACTACAATCAGGTTGAGGGGCATTGTAGAATTTTTCCTTCTCGCTACAAAGAATTGGCATTCCTTGCAAGATTTTACCAAGGCATATGAGTCATTAAATAGTGTGGGCTAGAAGCACCCAATGCATTTAATTTTGATGGCAGTGGTCTTTGCAAAGAAATACCCACCTGCGGGACTGTTGTGGAAAGTGCTGAGAATCCTCTTAGCCTGCTCTGTGGTGACACACCGCAACAAAATGTCGTTAAAGTTCCTTTTGAAAATGACCCCTTCAATAAGCCTATATCTGATGTTTTACAGTTGGTAGAATCTTTTTTTATGAGAAGGAAGGCTGAGTAGATATTTTCTTGTATGCATGAATCTCACTCTGTCTGCTAGCCATCAGCCTTTGGACTTAGACTCATTCATTAGAACCAACTTTGATTGTTCTTCTTCTGCTATCATCTCCTCATCATGTACTAGATATTCACACAGTCCTCTTCCTTGGATAGTCTTTGTAGGCTTAACCTCAATGTCATATTCAAGGATATTGGTTATCCAATTAGCCCTTTTTTTGGCGATTTCTCCTTCCATGATGTATTCACGCACACTAGAATGTGTGAAATAAACAACCACCTTGTTGCAAGAGATTAGGTGTCAAAACTTCTTGAGTCCCTTAACTATTGTGAAAGCTTGACTCTCGACGAAGTTGCAGTTTGTCTCATATTCTTTTAGGGTCTAGGAGTGGAATTCTATAAGATGTTCTCCCTTTCCTTCATCATCTTTCTGCGTTAAGACAATAGCAATGCTTAACTTGTTGCTAAATACATACATTATGAAGTCCTTTGATAGGTCTAGATTAACTAGCACATGAGCCAAAGAAATAGCATACTTAACCTTTTCAAAGGATTCTCTTACTTCTTTGGTCCATTTGAATACTTGATCCTTTTTCAACATCAGGTTGATTGGTCTGATTATCCTTGCAAAATATGAAATGAATTTTCTCACAAAGTTTACCTTCCCCAAGAAGGATTGGATGCCCTTTTTGTTGATCGATAGGGGAAGTTATTTGATTTATTTCATCTACTTAGGATCAATTTCAATTCCTTCTTTGGAAACTATGTGTCCCAATAGCTTCCCTTGTAACACTTCAAAAACACATTTTTTCGGGTTCAGGGAGACCTCAAATTCTTGGCATTTTTTGAAAACCATCTCAAGGTGATCGAAATGATCATCCTTATGTCTGGAGAAAACAATTAGATCATCCAAATAGATTAGGATAATCTTGTTAATTATTTTGCTGAAAGTAATATCCATGGCCCATTGAAAAGTGGGTCTTGCATTAGAAAGGCCGAAAAGAATTTTAGCATATGCGAACGTTCCCCACTTTGTAGTGAACTTTGTCTTGTGTCGATCTTCTTCTTTAACCCAAATCTGATTATAATTAGAGAATCCATCCAACTTCAAAAAAAAATCTGAACCTGCCACTGTTTGCAAGATTGTTCCCATAGACGACAGTGGGTAATGGTCCTTTAAGGATGCTTTATTCAAGTCCCCAAGTCAACACACATGCGGATGTCTCCATTCTTCTTTTGGACTGGGACCGGGTTAGACACCCACATGTTGTGCTTGATTGAGAAGAAAATTTGAGACTAAATTATCTTTGTTAGCTCTTGTGCCATCATGGCCTCGATCTTCAGATTAACTAGCCTCTATTTTTGGTGGATTGGTTTGGCACCTTCTGTCAGCTCTATTGTATGTTGGATGATTTCAAGATCATATCCCTTAAGGTCATCATATGACTAGGAAACTACTCCTTCATACCTTTCACTGAAGTCAATAAGCCTTTCTTTATCATGATGCGAAACATTTTTTCCGACTTTGAGCTTTCTTCCATCTCTAACCTGAAGGTCAACATAGTCATTTTTTTTGGCTACAAACTTTCTTTTGTCATTCCTTGCATCATTGCAATCGAAAAGGTTTTCTATAGTGACAAGTCCCTTTAGAAGCTTATTATACCTTAGCTGAATGATCTATCTATCGTAGGCTTTAGAAATATTTGGTTGGGGTTGCTTGGTCGACAAACTCTCATGAACGTTGGTTGAATGAGGCGATGTGTTCATCAATATCAAATACCTTCTAGCTCTGATCATTATCTAGAATCACTAGTTGGACTATCACTCATACAAAGTGTTTGTTATGCATTAGGTCAGAGGCTAGTTCAAACTAAGATCCTATTGCGGCCATGCAATCCACATCAATGTTTTGTTCTTGGGGCTTTGTCTAGATGTTGAAGGCTTCAAATCCTTCTATCAAGTCCTAGACTCTGTGTCTGTAGGATCTAATGCAGACATTCCTAGCTATAGAAACCCCTCAGACCTAGTTGACCACTAGTTCAAAAACTCTGAACACCATTAATTGCTTAATGCTCCATTTTCTCCACAAGGATCAAACCTTGCACTAGGCCTTCATATTTAGCTTCATTGTTCAAACAAGTGAACTAGAAGTAGAAAGACCAAAGTGTCTTTTCATTGTGTGGGGATGTCAAACATACCCTGACTCCTACACCCACTTTGCATCTTTCTCCATCAAAGTGCAACTTCTGGAGTTTTGAAGTTTGGTCACCCTTAGGTTCCTTCATGACTTTCATAATCTCTTGTTCCTCTTCGAAGATGACATAGGTGCCCAACCCAGTAGCGTGGTAGTTGTTGAAAGGGTCAGCATCATATATTCACTTAAGAGAACTTCCTCTTTATCAGTTAGATCTCTAGTCACTTTTTCACCCTGTAGCAACTCAGTACAATATGTCTTGTCTTTAGTGAAAGAGGTATGGGCAACTTCAAAGTTGATCATAGCTTCAACAACCACATGTTCTGAGTGAAAAGATTCAGAAAATTTTTTCATTTTAGATCCATGCTTGGTCCTTAGGATCAAGTGTGACCAGTATAGAAGAAAGATAACCTCTTATCTTTGAAGTGAATACTCGAGATAGGTAGAGGTTGAACATAGGGGGGACATCTATGATCATAGTTTCTTGCAGAACTGTGATGTTAGGGCAGGAGAACAAAGTCAAGGGGAGGTCTTTGATGATGCCTATAGTTTCGACTTTGTTCCCATCAAGCTGTATAACCCCCCTCTTCAAAGGTTCATAGCTAAGTCTTAGGGCTTTAACTATCTGTTTGGGCATGACTGTAGTGTTGGCACTAGAGTCAATCATGGCATTATGCAATAACTTCTCTCCCACAATGAAGGTTAAGAAGAAGGGTTTCAGATTTGGCTTATCTTTAACCTCAACAGGGAATTCCTCTGTGCTATTTGTGAGAACTTTGATAGGAGGTGATTGATCAATAGCATTTCCTTTGAACATTTTCTCTTTTGGTTCAATGATCAGATCCTCCTAAATATCCTTTTGTAGCAATGTCTTTTGTTCCAGAATAGCTAAGATATCCCACACACACACACTAGTGGATCATTTTTTCAATTGTTCCACCACATTGAATGGTGGTGAATTCAGAGGCTTCTGCTCCTTAACTCTTGTTAGAAAAATTTCCCTTTGTTGTGGACCTTGTGGCACCACTATGGAGGTACTGGGTGGTTGATCAAAAGCATTTTTGGGCTACAAACTAACTAGTTGCAGAATGACTAATTCGCCCATGACTCTCCTCTCTGAGTGAGTGTTGTAATCAAACTATACTTGTGGTGCTTTTGATGTGGATGCATCATTTGTGAAAACTGCCTATTCTTCTTCCATCCATGAGAAGAGCACGTGATCACAAGCAATATATGTTTCTTGCTCCAGAGACATCCCTTGCATTTGTGTGATAAGCACCATGTTTTCCATTTGTGGAGAGGCATATACATAACTTCCATAGTCTAACTCCTTGCCTTAACTGCATTGCTCTACCAGCTTTTGTTGTAGATTTTTGCATGGGTAGTTTTGGGGTATATGTGAGTCGTCACAAGGGAAACATAGGGGTTGGTATCATCAACTAAATTGTTTTTCCCCACTATCATCTCTCTACTTGAGCTTGGGTTACCACTCTGCAATGAAGAAGGTACTTGTACTATTTGATTAGTTGCTTGCGCCCACAGATTTGTGTGAGCACCTCCTTGGAACTAGTTTGGTTGGTAAGAAGACCTTGCACCTTGATAATTTTGATAAGTTGGCTTTAGAGGTGTTGCCTAGTTCTGCTTGATAATGGTTATCTCATTTTCCATAGCCTGCAACATCTTCTTGACATTGCTTATATCATCCTTGGAAGAATTAGATGTGGAAGCAATGTCCTACAGCACACTCCTGTATGTATACATGGATTAAGGAGGAGTGGCTATACTGGTAGATGTCACCACTTGGGTAGGAACTGATACCTCAGGGAATATATGCATGGTGGGCCGAGATGACAACTTTTTGGCATCAATTAGATTGTTCTCCGTTTTAATTGTGACACTATATGCATCTAGTAGAGTGGTTCCACTGAGTGACTAGATCATCATTGAAATGTTGGAATTGTTAGAATTCAAGTAGAACATGAACGCCAAGTTAGGCAGATTGTAGCCTAAATTCTTTTCCAGGTTATATGAAACTGAGTATTGAAGTCAGTCATGGCTTCATATGAAGTTTGTTTGATGATCTCTAGCTGGTGATATTATGAAGACCTATCTCTATCATTAGATAATCTTTCATAGAATGAATCTCTAAGTGCATCCTAGGTAGCGATGGTGTTATCTTGCAACATGTGGTACCAATCTAGCACTTTACCTCTGAAAGAGGCTATGAGGAGCCTTAGCACTATGTTTTGGTTTGTAACCCCATGTACCAAACATACATTCACAACATCTTGTAGATGTTTAGATAGTTTTCTTGAGCTATCTCTGGTAAAATTAGGTATAAATTTTAGAGAAAAGATCAAGATAGGGGCCCAAATAGTAGGCACTATTGGTACAGTAAGAGGACTTCCGATGTCCCATGCCACATAATTTCTATTAGCAGTGAGCAACATGGCTAGCCGAAGGGGTGGAAGAAGCAGAATGTTCACTAGTTGGTTTGAGGCCTGTACTGTCCCTATTGGAGACACTAGCAAATCAAGATTATTATTTTTTGGGACCTATTAACATGTTGATGGCTCATACACCTTCTTTGAATTGAGATTCATATAAACAAGTCCCACTAGGTGTGCTAGAAAAAAGAAACTGTTGATGCCATAAATTGGCAAGGTAATAGCCTTTATGGGAAACTCAGTTAATGGGGGGACCAATTGCACTAAACTGAGTGACCTCTGGGTTTTTAAAGAAGCTAAATTTTTCTGTAATTGGGTTTTTTGAATGGGAAACATAAGCAGATATAAAAAATAAAGATTTAACTAAGGTGATGTGCCAAGAGGTAGAAATAGGCATAGTAAATATATCTTTGGGGATTTGATTTAAGGGTCTGATTGGTAAACTACTATGTTCCAAAATTAATAGAAATCAAAGATAAAGATCTGAACAATTCATCTAATGACATAAAATGATTATCGCATACATTCATTGAAAATAGGAGTCAAAGACATGATCTAAACTAGCAATTTGTATTTAAAATCATAGAATTTCTTGTAAATGAACAATTCAAACAATAATGGCATAGTATTAATGTCTTATCAAATAACATAAGAAAAATAGAAAGGCCAAATAAAAGAATAGTCTGAGAGTTTCATATAATAATCTAAAACAATATTAAAGGCCTGGTGTCTCTCTCTAATTTTCTTGCATCCTCTGAACTCATTTTCTAAAGTAAGAAGTAGTATATATAGCCAAGAATCCACTGCCTGGTGAGTTTGTAATAGAAAATATTTTTTTATCTTGAGCAATGATTTCCCTCGACCATTGTAATAGAAAATATTTAGGCCATAGCGTGTAGTGGCTTCCTAGCTAGATGCATCCCCTACAAATTATGGCAATGGTCTAGACACATCCCATGTAGACAAGTGTCACTTCCTAGTGGAGGTAGTTAGAACATGCAGCAACATGTCACATACTATGGCTCATTCCATCCTCCCCTGTGGTAGAACACCCACCATAGGGATGTGGGGCGGAAATTCATAGCTCATGGTTTCTCCTCCCTTCCCTTTGATGAAAGCCTGTGCTAGGAAGATACATGGAAACATGTGTACTATCGGTGCTGACTATGGGGTTTGTCAAAAGTTTATGCAAATGGGAGCTATGTGGCATGCAGGTGGACCCTGATGAGAAAGTGAAGGGAATCAACAATTAATAGCCCATGGTGTAGATATGTGGAAGCATGGCGGGAGCTGGTAGAAGAGCAGAGGAAGCCTTTGCTATGAGGAACATTGGGCAAACATGTGGAAACAACCAACAAAGTATAGAAAAAGAAGGCCGATGAAAGGCTAAGGGAAACATGTTTACTATATGAGGCGTGGGTCGAATCTTAGCAAAACAAAAACACCCAAAGGGAGCTCGAAGAAATTTACATTCATAGTAACCTCTAATGTGCCTATTTGATTTATAACACACTCAAATCCTAGTTTGTTCAAGTTAAGTCAGGTCAGTCTATGATTTGGTAATTAAACCCTTAGTCTTAGTTTTCTGATGATTGGGATGTTTGATTATTTAACTTGAATGTCTTTGTATGTTTCTTTGGTTTGTATTAAAGTAATTAAACCATTGTATTGGATATATGTTGATTGATATGTATATACATTAGATGTATATATGTATATATGTGTATATGTGTATATATGTGATAACTCATGTATATGAACATATACGTGTATGCACACAAGTAGGTAGAAATACTTATGTATACACATATATAGATAATTCGTACATATGGGAAATTGATCAGATATATATACATTTACTATGTATACCTATCAAAAAATATATAGGAAAACTTGTTATTAAATTATGATATATATACATATATTAATATATGTGTATATACGAATGTATTTGGTAATATATACATACATACATACATATATATATATATATATATATATATATATATATATATATATATATATATATATATATATTAATGTACGTACATGTATCCAAAATATATATGTATGAAGATATAATTGATAATCATATGTATATATATACATTTATATATATATATATATATAGTGGTATAAAGTAAATATTTACCATTACATATGTTATGTGAATTGAGTGAATAGAGTATCGCTTATACATAGCAAACAATGTAATCAAAGTTTAAGTTAAAAGCCAAACATAGATTTAATATATGAGATGGAGTGTTATTGCTGCATAAAGCCATAGTATAACACATAACTTATTACCTGAGATTTTATAAACTTTAAAGAGTGCTTAATGTTGCACTATATCAAAGTATGTAGATGCATTTAAAAGGAAAAGAAACTAAGTAAAATAAAAGCCACACACAACTTAAAGAAGGGTGATAAACCTGGTCAAAAACCATGATGTGGTATAAAATAGTGAGAGAGTTTGATTTGTATTAGATGCCAACCACTAAAATAGGTGCTAAAGCAAGATGTGGTAGGCAATAAAAGCTACAATGGAAATAAGAAAGACATAATTTTTGCATTTGACTGAGTAAAGATTAGTTTCTAACTGTTCAATGAGGCAACTTAGCTAAGTAAGAGAAGTTGATTTCTAGGACTGTTATGTGTTTGCATTTTAGTAATTTGAGCACCCACTTTGCACATAGATTGGCTTAGTCGACCTATTTAGAAGGGAAAATGGTTTTTGTTGTTTAGTGGTGGTAGATGGAAGAGAAAAGTTGGCATATTTGAGAAATTAATTGTAGCCATGAGCTTCTCAACATTTTATATAAATAGGGGATAGCCTTTTGAGTTTTAGGTATTCATTCTTTTCATTGTTGAAATCCATTTTTTTGTAGAATTTCTTAAGCATAAAATTGAGTTGTTGAGTGTTGTAGAGAGGTGTGAGAGAGTGAGTTTTTCATTGAGAGAATTAGAGGTTTTTTTGGTATTGTTTGAGAATTTGGAAAGAGTCTAGGATTGGAGATAAGCTGATTATAGAAGGAGAAGCAAGCATGACTATGGGAATTTAGCTTAGTAGGAAATTTCTTCATTGGGAACTATAACTCTAGACCTGATAGTGTTTTTCTTTGAATATTGTGATTGTGTATGTTTGTGAGCATTTTTTAAAATAATGGTTGCATACTGTAATGAACTTGCATGCATATTGAATAATGAAATTATAATGGCTGATATGCATTTATCCATTTTGTTGGAATCTATGTTTTTATTGAATGAGTGCAAGTTCTTGAGCAAGTTATAATTGTTTACCATAGTTGTTAAGCAAGCTTTTGAATATGGCTACATTGGAAATAAGTAGTTTTGGATATCATAATAATATGATACTTATTTATATAATTATTATGTTCATCATAATTGTGTTTCATAGTTGTACTAATATATCTAGAAGGTATGTGTATATGGTACCAAGATGATTGCATGTTACCTATTTGCTCACACGAATTATGATGTTAGTAATGCACAAGAATGATAACAAGTTAGATGAATTGTGTATTAATTGATAAGATATGATGTTTTGCAAACCATGTTGGAATTTTATCCTTGGATGGTTATCCGTATTTCCTTGATAGTAGGAAAATAGTATTTTCTTGAGGGTTAGGGTGTATACTTGATTGTGATAACCATATTCAAAAATAGGGTTTAGAAACATATTTTTTGATTATGACATTTTCTTATATATAACTAAGAGTTTATTCCTATTCATAGAATTATAGAAGATGACTTACATTATGACAACCTAAAACCGTAATATGAAGAGGACTTATAGGTGTAGAAGCACAAACTCCTCTCAAGCTGATAATTTCCTCCATATTAGATATGAATGTAGTGAACATTATAAGCATATGAATATTTGAGTCATATTATGAGAAAGGATTTATGATTGTTGCATCACTTTTTGATTGAAGTCATAGGTGGGGATTAACCTATATGGCCAGATTGATCACTTGATTATTAATTATACTTTTGAAAATGGAGTCACTTAATGTTGTGATTATGCTTTTGAAATGGAGTCATTTAATGTTGTGATTATACTTTTGAAATGGAGCCATTTAATGTTGTGATTATGCTTTTGAAATGAAGTCATTTAATGTTGTGATTATGCTTTTGAAATGGATTCATTTAATGTTGTGACTTTATTTTTACCCATGTGGTTAATTTGGTTATTCTGGGAGTTAGGATAAACCATGGATGGGAGTAACCTTGTTGGTCACTTAGTTATGTCATCACTTTTTTAGGTTTCAAAATTATGTTTTGATTGAAAGTAGTATGTGTGGTCATTTACCAAATCGAGCTAAGGGATGGATGAACATAGAAATTCACTTCCAAGTGAATGATTATATCAAAACTTCAGCCAAAGTAGTGCAAGTATCCATTGTTTACACTTGTTGATTCATATTGATCTAAGTTTGCATAGCTAGGCTAGGAATGTCATACATGTAGGTTGTAGCCAATGCATGGTAGCTCTAGTTATGTAGGACACAAAAGCATGCTTAGGAAGGCTAGTATCATGAGGTTACCAAGCCAATCTCTTTATCAAATGGTAGGGCAATCTTACTAGTTAGGTAGATGTGTGGGGGACCATAGTAATTCCATCGTTGGCAAAAAGCACTTGAGTGATACTCTCCCTCATACAGTTGGTAGCCAAAATTTAAGGATGTATTCCCAAGAAGGGACATCTGGACCATTTGTACTCTGTTTTGAATAAATCTCTTGGAAGTTGTGTATGTATTCATGCATCCCTATCTTTATAGAAGTTGTATTTGGAAAAATGTTATCATTAAATAGGATCATGTAATATGAAATTGTTACTTGGAATTTTTTAATGCTTCTTTATAAATGCAATGGGATTTTGAAATGGAATTATTTCAAAAGTGCATCTTGTTATTGAAATAAAAGAGGAAATTTTTTATTGCTATGAAATTTTAAACGTAAATTGTTCACATGTGGGTTAAAACTTAGTTAAATTAAAAGGGTAAAACATTAGGCATGTTACACATGGTATCAGAGCTACCAGGTTCAGCTATGGGATCTATGAGTTCATTACATAAGTGTTATGTAAATATTATCAATAGATAATGATTGGAAATCTCTTATGATAGGATGGAAAGGGGAAAAAGAACAAGGGAAACAATAAGGAAGTCAATCTTCCTCAAACTTGTCTAAATCTGGGACTGGGAAAGAATCATCCTTGGAGTTGAAACTCCTAAACCAAAAACTCATTGAGAGACACCCTTGGATTGTGGATGTTATGCAATAAGGTTCAGTAGGAAGGTTATGGAGGATTACCTATGAGTGGCTTCATCCTAAAAAATTGTTTAAATGACTTTCAAGGTGAGAAAGAACTGAAGTGAACTAGCTTTCTATTAGCAACCTATAGTTGTAAAGAGTCAAAAATTGTGGATTAAATAAGGATACTATGAATTTATGAATAAGGTTTATATCTATTCATCCAAATGCTTTATTAGAAAAAATAACAATTTGTTAGCATAAATTGTAAACTTTTGATGAAGTAGAAAAGTCAACATATCATGAATCACAACTAACTAGAGAGGTATCTATTGCCACTCACAATTGCACTTAGCTGAACAAGGGGTTCAAAATTCTAGTGAAACAATGGAACTAACCTCAAGGTGCGGGTCCTTGTAAATGAGGTTAGATATTTGGAGAAGGTTGGATTCCTTTCAAAAATGGGTGTAATGAAGGTTGTTCAACCTAGCATTGTAAAGTTCAACATGAACCTTAAACTATGAATTTGTTGGAGGAAAAGGGAGGAGGAAAGCATAAAATAAAGGAAACGGTGATGTACCAAGTTTGAAGTGTTTCTTTCTACTTTTATAACACAAAATATCAACAAGATCACCTAAAAAGGCTCACATGGTTCTCTACCTTATCATATTTATAGGGGAAGCATGAAGGCTAAGAGTCTAAAATATTAAAAGGGATAGGAGTTTCCCATAGTTAGCACTTTTACAACTAGCTAGCACAATAATGTAAACTATAGAAATGATAAAAAAATGCATGCATAGAGGTACCTAACCATACATAGATACAAGCATAGAGAAGAGGTGAAAATGATGATCTTTTATTGATACAATGGCATGAAGCCGATTTCACAATTGCAAAATGCTGAAATAGCAAAATACTTCTAGAGAAAATCTATGAGAGAACCCAAAGCAAGAACCCCTTAAAAATGTACAAGTGTTTCCTTTATAGTTCAACCATAACTTAGTCGAATCCAACTAAACCCTAACCCTGCCTATTGTTAGCAACTAGTAGAAATCCATCCCAATGAGAGTTGAGGTGACCAAATCATGAAAACCATGTTAATGGATGAGCTTTGGATGTGCAAAGATCAACACACCATACCTCTACGATAAATTTCATCCAAAATCCCTCTAAGATTCCCCCACAAAATCAATGATCTGGTTATGGGGTAAGAGAAGGATAATAATTAGCAATAAATGGGTGTGGACACCCATGAAATCAACCACAACCAACAAGAAGTGTAATAAATATTGTCCTTGAGCCTCAAAAATCAAACAGGAAGGTGAGAAGGTCACTCAAGCATTAATGGCACCACCACAAAAAATAGGTCAAAATATAGAATGTCAGGGTATTGGGCCTAAAAGGAAACCCTTGATAGACCCTGAAATAAATGGGTTGTACCCCCAAAGATGTATCTCTATCAAAGGTTAGGCATTAGGCATACCTCATACTACTTGTTGCATAGTCAAGATTGGGAGAAGGAAGAATGAAAGTGAGAAGTCTGAAATTTGCTCCTTATCAAGCATCGAGGTTTGGGAGGAATAGATACCTCATATTGAGTAGGAGGTAAGGGGAAAGATGAAAGCAGGAAAGCAGGAAATTTAATCTTTGACCACTGAAATGTGAGTTCAAGGATTAGCGTTCAGGGAGAGAGGTTACCCCTTATCAAGTAAGAGGTAAGGTGAAACCCTAATATTCGATGCCAAAAGACAATCATTGGAAATCAAAGGTTAGAAGGAGGAGATGAGTGAAAATCAGAAGAATGGTAAGCGATAAGGGGGAAGCCTGACCTCTAAAATTCAAAATGCAATACTTAGGAAAATATTTAAAGGACTTAGTCAAAATTTGGGGGTCAGGGGAGAGGCTTATGACTTGCGAGGAAGGAGTGGTAAGGCCTAAAGGGTAGGGCTGAAGGTAGAAACCCAAAGTCCTTAGAAGGAAAAGGGGAAGAAGGAAAAAAAGGTAGAAGATTGGGGTTGATGAAGGAAGCATGCTGGGAAGGAGGGAAGCGACAAATTGAAAACTTGAAGCACCTAGGGTTAGCCAAATTTAAGAATTTTTCAAGGGAGACTCATGTAGTATAACCCATGTGAGATCCCTCATATTGGTTTTCAATGATGGGTTACGTAGACACTTAAAATTGTCTTGAATGGTATTACACACTTGAATTTGATCACTAAAATCATTTCATCCTAAAATACATCCTCTTTTTTCTTTTTTAATTAAATAAGCCTAGTTATTTAATTAAATGCACTATTTTCATCTATTAATCTTATTGGTCTAATTAGGTTAATTCACCCCCTTTCACCTTCACCTCCCATCCTATTTAAGTGAATAAATAAAATTATTTAATTTAACCCCCTAAGTCCTCTCGTTTAATTAAATAATCCTAAATTATTTGATTAAATGTCATTTGCACTCTCCTCTCATTAAATAAATTAACTATTTAATGGATATCCCCATATTCTTCAAGTTGCACAATTAAAATTTAGTTTTAATTACTAAAATGCTAATTTCCTCTCCCATCCACTTGCATAGGGAATATTCCAAAGGATTATTCTCCTATTTGGCTCCAAAAGGGGAATGATCATTTTCAAACAAACATTGTAAAAAAACTTTCAAAGTTGTTACAAAGTGTGTTTGTTTGGATCATTCTCATCCATTGATGCTTTCTTTGATCCATGTGATCTTTGATTCTCATCCATCCATGCCTACCCTCTTTATTCAATATTGACCATTGATGGATCAAAATGATCTCAACCCTTGATTCTTCGTTTTCTCTCCTATAAATACTTAACCATTTGGAGAGAAATGGATCCACCTTTTTAGAGTAAAGTTATGTTGTTCAAATCCATAGTCACTTGCATCCACATTTAGCATTTGTTAGAATTTTAGCTTAATATTCATCCATATTAGCTTAAGAATCCATTAATGGATGTAGATTAGTTTGCATCCATGACTCAAGCATCTTTGAACTTTGTTTCCATTTAGCGTAGATTGTATCCATTTCCATCAAGAATTTTAACATTTCACACTCATTTTCATCATGTTAAACTAGTTTTTCATCCATGTTTATTTCATATTTCATTAGTTTCATTGGTTTTCATCAATAAAATTGATTGGAATGGCTCATTTCATCAAAGCGATGGGGAAAGGGTCACCATTCTAGATCAATGTGACACCACTCCCCCAATTGGATAAAGATTGAACTCTTAGAATATGTTTCCTTTATGTTTTTGTGCTTATTTCATGTTTATTTTAAAGGGTTATTATTCTTTGAAGCTTCTGAATATCTCATTGGGATCATGGCTTAGGGGATTGGTGCAACCACGATAGGAGAGTCCTCCAAGAGAACAATCTAGACCATGCAAAAAGAGTTACACAACAAAATCACCACAAAATATGGAGGGATATATAGATTCAAACATTCTTATTATCATAAATTTTAATTACAAACAACTAACAACATCCAGGTTTATAGATTGGGCTCCCAGGCCTGATACAACATGCTTAGAATACAATATTTCTATATGCTTCTTAATGTGAGCTAAAATATTACATATAAAATCCCATCTTCATCTTAGTAACTTTCCTAATGATCTATTACAATGATTTATATCACATCCAGGAATCAAGAATCTTCTGTGTCGGCCAAAGATCATTACAATCTCTGATGAAGGAAGCGTACGTGTGCATGGAATATGCCAACCTTAAATTTGAATTTCTCCTCAACGTGTGCATAAGATGAAGTGTGGACCTAAATTAAGGTTGGGGAAACTCCATGGAACAATTCGAAAGACACCATAATGAACAAGAAGTTACAGGAAGGATCCACAAGAGATAAATCTAATCATTAGGCTCAAAACTGCTTAGTGCTCTATTCTAGAAACTACCACTTAATCTGGAAGAGATAAATTGCTAGAAAATGATCCAATCAATTTGAAATCTTGGAATAAGGAAAATGAACATGTCCACAATGCAAATATAGATCCGTATGGTCTAGTCAGCAAATATGATGAAATGTTGAATCTGCCAACTTGAACTAAACAAGAACTGAAACAAGAACAGACTGAAATAAAAATACTTTTGGTTGATGTAGGATTGCCAAGAACCAAGGATTCTCTTGCATTAGAGATTCAAGGTTTCTTGAAAATTGATTCCCTCACTTTGTGGGGGCTAAAGGAAAACCAATAGGGTCTACCTCAGCCTGAGAAATCCAAGAAGAATCCTCGATTGGTCTGCCTTTCCATTTCATAATATATTCTTTGTACTATCTTCCACATGTTTTCCTCCCATTCTAGTATCCAAAATTTCATCTATCTCATTTGATTGTTGTTTAGGAAATTGATTCTCCAATTTTTCTTTATTGTCTTCACTAAATTTTGCTTCATGGTACTGATGTAGATCTGCGATGTTGAATATAAGTGGTATACCCACACCATTTGGTAACTCTACTTCATATGCATTTCCTGAATCAAATTTCTTCAAAATCTTATAGGGTCCAAACTTTCTCATCTTGATATTATTGTATGTGCCAACTGGAAGTATTTCCTTCCTCAAATACACCATCACTTCATCTCCAACTTCAAACTCCTTATGTCTCCTCTTTTCATCTACTCGCTCCTTATACCTCGACTTCATATCTTCCAATTGTTGCTTTACTTGAGTATGCACCTTCTTCATATGTTCTACAAATTCCTCTACTTTTGCACTCCTTTTATCTTCCTTACTGATGTCTCACAATTCTAATACACCTCTAGGATGAACTCCAGTAACAATCTCAAAAGGTGTCTTTCCAGTACTTCTTTTCATTGAATTATTGTAAGAAAACTTTGCTTGTGCAAGGACTAAATCCCAACTTCCGGTCTTATCACAAACCAAACATCCCAGAAAATTCCCTAAACTCCTATTTACTACTTCTATCTATCCATTATTCTTCTTTAACTTCTTCCAAAGTGTCCTCCAAAAGTAACCAACAAACTTTGTATCTTTTTCTAAAACAATAATCTTAGGTAATCCATGAAATTTGACCACTTTGAAAAAAAAGTTTGCTACATGTACTGCATCTGTTTTCTTCTAACAAGGTATGAAATGTGCCATTTTAGAAAATCTATCCACCACCAAAAATATAGAATCATTACCTCTTTGCATCTTCGGAAAACCAAGTATGAAATCCATGCTGATATCCTCCCAGGGTCTCTCTAAAACTATCAAAGGCTTATACAATCCAACATTCTGACTACTCCCTTTTGCACCTTGAAAAACTCTACAACTCAGCACAAATTTCCTAACATTCTTATGAATTTGTGGCCAAAAGTAATTCTCACTTACCAATGCTACTATCTTATCAATTCCAAAGTGTCTTTCCAATCCTCCACTATGTTTTTCCTTCACCAAGCTATCCCTCATTGAGCTCTGAGTATACAAAACTAATTTCCTCTAAACAACATATTCTCCTAAATGAAATAATCCAACCACTAACTCCTATCTTCCAAGAATGGTTTTTTAAAAGCTCTCCAAGGTTATGCAAAATCTATGTCTTCCTCATACAAGTCCTCAAATTCATCAAATGATGATACCACCACTCTCATCTCTGCCAGTAAATTCCTTCTTCTACTCAAAGCATCAACAAATCTATTTGATTTTCCACTCCTATGTTTCAAAACAAAAGTATAACTCTACAAGAATTCCACCCATCTCATGTG
Source organism: Sequoia sempervirens (assembly GCA_007258455.2). NCBI lineage: Eukaryota > Viridiplantae > Streptophyta > Pinopsida > Cupressales > Cupressaceae > Sequoia > Sequoia sempervirens. The sequence goes on along the minus strand of VDFB02271358.1, from coordinate 259,433,029 downwards.
TCTCTGATTCAACTTACCCTAACTATTCAAATACTACAATGCCTGATGTTTTGTATACAACAAAAAATCCTTAGGCAACAAGCAATGTCTGCACTTTTTCAAATCTTGAACTAAGGCATAAAAATCATGGTCATACACTGAATACTTTATCCTAGCATCATTCAATTTCTCACTAAAATAAGCTACTAGTCTTCCTTCTTGACTTAATACTACTCCGATTGTATTTCCACTTTCATCACAGTCTACTTGAAATACCTTATTAATGTCTAGTAAAGCCAACGTAGGCTACTCAGTCACCTTTTGTTTCAACAACTCAAAACTTCAATCTGCTCCAGATGTCCACCTAAAATTTTTCTTACCCCCTCTCATTGTTTTTGTCATAAGACTAGAAATAGAACTGAATTTCCTAATGAACTTCTAGTAGAAACTAGCCAGTCCATGAAATGATCTTATGTCTCCAATGCTTTTCGATGTAGGCCATTCATCAATTGCTCTTACCTTATCAGGATCCATCTTCAATCCATCCACAAATATCAAAAATTCTAGATATACCAATTCTTCCTTTATGAAACTACACTTCTTAATGTTTATCAACAATTGTTCTTCTCTCAACCTCTACAAAACTTGTCTTATATGTAACAAATTTTCTTCTCTAGTTTTACTGAAAATCAAGATGTCATCTAGATAAACAATCACAAACTTACCCAAGAATTTCTTCGATACCTCATTCATCAGCCTCATGAAAGTACTTGGTGCATTTGTTAGTCCAAAAGGCATCACCAACCATTCATACAATCCTTTATTTTTCTTGAATGTTTTCTTCCACTCATCCCCTTCTCTAATTCTGATATGATGATATCCACTCTTCAAATCTATCTTTGTAAAGTATTTAGCTCCACTTAAACAATCCATAATGTCATCCATCCAGGGCAAAGGAAATCTTTACTTCACTATGATTTTGTTTATGGCTCTAGATTCTATACACATTCTCCACTCTCCATCCTTCTTAGGTGCTAGAAAAATAGGTACTACACAAGGACTTAAGCTTTCTCTAATCAAACCCTTCCTCAACAACTCTTGCACTTTTTTATTCAACTCTTCATTCTATGTTGGTGTCATCCAGTGTGCTACTTTATTAGGAAAACTAGCTCCAGGAATCAGATCCATGCAATGAATAATACTCCTCACAGGTGGTAATCCATCAGGTACATTATTTGAAATGATCTCCACATATTCTACCAGCAACCACTTTATCTTCTCTAGTTGTTCTTCTACATGCTTCAAGTCTTCAGTCTTATTAGGAACCAAGGCATAGCAAATGTTCTCATGTCTTAGTCCATCTAGAAATCCCCTTCCATCAACCAAACAAATTCTAGCATTCGTGAAAACCTCAACCTTAGGAACATCCTCCAATGGTAACTAAGTTTGCTTGATCCCATTAGCAAAAATTGTATATGTTTTCTTCTTTCCATCATGAATAGCCTATTTATCATATTTCCAAGGCCTTCCCAAAAAAACATGGCATACATCCATAGGCATGATATCACACAAAACTTCATCATGATAATTTCTTATCTTCAATTTCACCAAACATTTTTCACTTACCAATACCTTATGCTCATCTTGAATCCATGCTATCTAATAGGGTTTCGGGTGTTTCAAGCTTTCTAGCTTCAATTTAGTCAACATTTCTTTAGAAAATAAATTCTAAGATATTCCATTGTCAAAAATCACTCTACAACATTTACTAGCTACCTTGCATCTAGTCTGAAACAAATTCTTTGTCTACAATGGTTCTTGCTTCATCTCACTTTGACACAATACTCTTCTATTCACCAACACTTCTCCCTCTTCCAGTTTATTGGATGATCTAACATGATCTTCCTCAACAAAGGTTGTTCTTCTATTGTTTTGTCTTTCTACTTGTCTCTCCCTGATTACATTCAAATGCTCTATGTCCTTCTCCACCACACTTGAAACAAGTTCCCCTGAACACTCTTTTCTCATGTCCTCTATCATCTCTCCTATAACCCTCATTCCTATAACCACCATATCCTCCTCTTTGGTAAAAGTTTCCATTATCTCTATGGTATGAATTATCATTCTTACTAACTTCCTTATCTTTATTTTGCTCTGCAAAAGATCCTCTTCCTCCTCCAGTAAAGATTCTTCCTCTCTAAAATCTTCAACCTCTTCCTCTCTATCTCTACTCATGTCTTCTATTCAACTTCTCTTCTGCTTTTAGGGCACATTGTTATGCCTCCTCCAGACTCAGTAACTTAATCAAACTCATCTCATCCTATATAGATGACTTCAAGCCATTCACATATCTAGCTACTTTTTTGACCTCATCCTCTGCATGTCCAGATATGATATTCAACTTGTAGAACAACTCAATATACTATATCACACTTAACTCCTTCTGCTTCAAATTCTACAACTTCTGGAATAAACTGATCTGATAATCTGTAGGCATAAATTTTGTCTTTAATTTATTCACCATCCAATCCCATGATTTTATCTTCTCCTTTCCTCGTCTTTGTGTATCTATCTACAAATGTTCCCACCAAAGGGATGCATTTCCTTTCAACTTTGTACAAGAAAATTTCACCTTCTTGTCTTTGGTGGTACCTTCAAAATCAAAATACTTCTCCATCTTTTTTATCCAATCAAGAAATTCATCTGAATCCAACTTACCACTATAATTCGGTGGATTGAAATGTGGTTTAGTATTTACTCTAGTTAGGGCTCTTATGAACCTCTCTTCTCCTTGATCAAGGTCAGGTTGATTTTCTCTTTCCCTTTCTTCCTATTCTTCTACCTCTTCATCACTCACATCATCAATTGGTCAACCTCTCCTCTAGGCTATTTGAAGTGCTTCAAATCTAACAACAATTCCTCTCGACATCTCCATTATAGTTAGGTTTGCATTTCCACACGTTCCATTTCCTCTACCATTTCTTCTTCCCACCATCTTTAGATAAGTCCTCTACAGCTGTAGGTCAGATCCTTAGTCCACTACCCCACAAAAAATCTTCAATAGGACTTCACAAACTCTGACAATCTCTCACAAAACAAATCTCACTTTGATACCAATCTGGTGCAACCATGGTAGGAGGGTCCTCAAAGAGAACAATCTAGACCATGCAGAAAGAGTTACACAACAAAATCAACATAGAATATGGAGGCAAATGCAGATTCAAACATTCTTATTATCAAAAAATTCAATTACAAACAACCGACAACATCCAGGTTTATAGATTGGTCTCACAGGCCTGATTCAACATGCTCAGACTACAATATTTCTATATGCCCATTAAAGTGAGCTGAAATATTACATATCAAATCCTATCTTCATCTTAGTCACTTTCCTAATGATTTATTACAATGATTTATATCACCTCTAGGAATCAAGAATCTTTCACGTCATCCAAATATCATTACAATCTCTGATGAAGGAAACATAACGTGTGCATGGAATAGGTCAGATTTAAATTTGAATTTCTCCTCAATAGGTACATAGGATGAGGTGTGGACCTAAATTAAGGTCAGGGAAACTCCATGGAACAATTGAAAACACACTGTAAGGATTCACAAGTTACAGGAACATGATCCACAAGACATAAATCTAGCCATTAGGCTCGAAACTGCTCAGTGCTATGTTCTAGAAACTTCCACTTAATCTAGAAGTGATAACTTTCCAGAAAATGATCCAATCGACCTAAAATATTGGAATAAGGAAAATGAACATGTCCACAATGCAAATATAGATCTATAGGGTCTGGTGAGCAAATATGAAAAAATGTTGAATCTGCCAACTTGAACCAAACAAGAACTGAAACAAGAACAAACTAAAATGAAAATATTTTTGGTTGATGTAGGATTACCAAGAACCAAGGACGCTCTTGCATCAGGGATTAAATATAGTTTTAAATTATTTTGGATCTAGTATGTTTAGTTCATACTATGACTATGATCATATTTTGGTGCTAGAAGGAGGGCTCTACTAACTTTGTTTGATAAATTTCTCTTAAGTTTCCATAAGTTTCAAGTTTTTAAGAAATATCAATGCTTTTGAGGATTCAATGATGCTATTGAAGTTCTTCAAAATATAGCGATGCCTTTGAATCCATTATAGTGATGCATATTAAATTTATTGACACATTTAAATATAGTGACACATATTACTTTTTGTATTTATCATGAATTTAAAAATGGTGATGCTATTGATATAGTGACACATTTTTCGTCACTATTTTGCTACAAAGAAATGCCTTAAAACTTCACCAGAGCAACACACCTAAATTATAGTGATGATTTTGTAAATTTTAGCGACGAAATTAGTTTTAGTGACGCGTTTTTCCTAGTAAAGAAAATGGAGAGTGAATTTGCACATGTGCTTTAAATTTTTGGCTTCATACACTCTCAAATACTTTACTAACTTTTGGTTTTTTCTTTTGAGGCTAACTAGTTTTGCACATGTAAAAACACTTGAAGTTAAGGAGCATACTATGATTTTTCCATGGATTGTAAAAAGTGTTTTTACACTCGTGGGTCAATTATAACCCATCATATGGTGTGTTTTTTTATGTTTTAGGACCACTAAATTTCAATTGGGCTTCAAATTTACTTTCAAGGTTGGTTAAAATTGGACCCAAACAACCTCATTTTGCAATATTGGTTAAAAATTGGAAAAAACAAAGAAACATGTCCATTGGTGCTTAAAATGAATGAGTGCTTGATTTTCTTGTATACACTTGTACTGTATATCTACTCCCCTTTTGCTTCGTGTGATCTTGGGTGAAGAGAAACACTCAAGTGTACTTTCTTTGCTTGTATACACTTGTAGTATGCATCCACTCCCCTTGTGCTTCATGTGATCTTGGGTGAAGAGAAATAATCAACTATACTTTCATGCTTTGAGTAACCCTTAAGAGAGGACTTACTATGAGATACATCTCATAATAGAGAACTCATAGTCAAGTTCTTGGAAGCATGTTTACTAGAGAGCTATATTAAAGGTTGTCAAGAGAAATTAGCTTCAATTTGGGCTTACAACATAGTACACCTAATCTCGTGCCTTAAGTGGAATGGGAATAGTTAAAGACCCTTAAGTGTTCAAGTAGGTGCATGTCGGTTTGCTATTCATGGTTTGTTGACATTAAGAAGCTTGTTGTAGTAGCTAACCAAGTTCAAATTGCGAAACATTTTTTAAAGTGGTGCATTGGAACTTAGATTCCAAGAAATTACAAAGTCTGACTTGTGGGTCAAGGCATAAAGGCTTAAAGAGAATGGAATCTTTTGATTTTGTTCCTCCACAATGTTGCATGTAAAATCATTCCTTTGGGCCATGAGGTAAGCCCACCCAGAAGATACATACCCACTTGATCTAGGAAGGTTATATTGCTTGTGAGTCATTTTAATACATTACTTGGTTCCAAAACATCTTAAACACACATCAACATGATTCATCTAATTTCAAACCCTTTGGATTAAGTTTGGATACCTTTTGAAAATTCCTAATATTGCTTATGGTCCCTAAGGATTTTATCCTTAGAGGCTTCTAAATATTTGGAGTTATATCTAAATCCACACTTTCTAAAGTTAACATAGGGAACTATGTCCTTAGCTTCATGATTTTCACATAATGGACTTTGTGAAATGATGGTTGCTTTGACATAGACATTTTAGTTTGAACATTAATTAAGACTTTCTTGATGTGGTAATGAAACAATATCACTTAAGAAAATATTAAATCAAATGAACACCCTACATTGATGTATGTTCAAACATTGAATCTCCAAAACCAACAAAGAGGAACATGGTAAGTATTGAAAAACATTTGAGTCCAAGCTCTATTTTATCAAAATCAATGAGTTCTTAAGGTATTATCACTTTAGAGGTATAACACATTTCTCAAAATTTGGTCTTGCAAAATAAAGGTCCCTTTTAAGTTAAAATTTTGGTTCAAACATTTCATCAACCTAGATCATATTCCACATTTCACTTCACTAAACAACTTTATAAAATTTTGGACACATAACACTTTGGACTTAGACATTTGTCAAACCAATCCCTTAACTTAGCTACTTTGAATGTGAAATGGATCCTTTTCCGTGCACTTATTTGAGTTAGTTATAACATTTGTAGACTAGTTTATCTTAAAGGTCATAAGTCTACCTTAAATATTTAGAAGTTCATTTCCACCTTTATCCATGACATAAAAACAATCAAACCTATAGTCAAAATTTTTGTCCAAAATTTTGGAAGGTTCATCCCCCATATCATTCACCCTTTTTCGTCTTTCATAATTTGTCCAAAACAACTTAGAGGGTCCCTTTCAACCAAAATTTAAGTCAACTAGGGAGTTTCAACATTATAAATCTCAACATACCTCTCATAGGTGACCCACAAATTATGGTTACAACAAGATCACAACACAATTGAATCATGGAACAAACCAAAAAAACATCTACCATAAGTGATAATATTCCACAAGAATTTGATCCAAGGAACCATTCTGCCCCTTCACAACAACCACAAAATCCATTAGGTTATGAAGTAGAAGATGTCACAAACAACCCATTTTAAATCACTAAGAAAGAAATATTTGAGTATAAATAAGAACATAAAAAACTTAGAGAAGGTGGCTTCAATTCCCCCATCTTTCATCATACAAACCTTGGCACAAGGCTTGGCTCCATCTATGATTCAACCAACTTCATCCCTTGTGCCAAGTCAAACATTACATCCTAGTCTTGAAACTAGGATTTCCACCAACTTTGTTCACACTTTTCCTTTGAAAAGAAACACACTTTTAGGTATTGAAAACACCACCCTTCCCCTAAACACAAGTTGGACAACAAAATTTGGTGCCCCATCCCATTCTACCACTACTTTAGCATCCTCTACATACATACAATACACTTACATTTCATAACACCACAACGACCCAAACCTTTCAAGTGCAACCGTCTTTATCCATAACCATGAGTACCACAAGTGTGCCTAATGTTACACAAGGTAATATGAGCCAAGTTTCTCAAATAGACAAAAAACCTAGGCAAGTTAACACCCTTACACAAAATCAACCCTTAACACAACAAGGGACATCTTAATCCAATCACCCAATTGGCTCATCAAACCCATCAGTTTCACAAAACACATCAACCCCATCTATCATCAATCCAAGTCAAAGAAACACATTGATAAAAAATCCCATCAACAAAGGTAAAACCTTGGTGCCACATCAAACACAGCAAGGGAACCCTCAACACATCAGTTAAGGGAACCCTTCCAATCAATTAACTCAAGGTCCTAATGTGTCATTGAAATCATAATACCAAATGGCTCCATCATCATCTTTACCATTGGTCCCCCATGACATGCAAAAAAAAATGGGGCCCCAAAATTACATTCCTCCATCCCAACCAACAATTTTACAAGGAATGCTAATTCAAATCAACCCCCAACCCACTCATACCATTATCACCCAAAACCCATCTCACATGTCCCAACAACAAGATGCTTCCACATTACAAGCACAAAAAGATCACACTCTAGCTTTGCAACAAGCACAATAGGCTTAACAACAAGTGTTGCATTAGAAAAAAGCTCAAGCTCAAGCTTTTCAACAACAAAAAGCTTATCAACAAGCCTTGCAACAAAATCAAGCTCAACAACAAGCCTTAATCACACAACAACAACAACAACAACAAGCCTTAATCACATAACAAAAAAAAGCTCAATAACAAGCCTTGATCACACAACAAAAACAACAACCAGCCCCATAGCAAGCGTTGCTAGCACAACAATACACCCAACAACATGAAGTGCTTATGCAACAACAACAATAAGGTTTGTACTATAACCTCCAATAAAATATCATCAATCCCATCACACAAGGAGCATATACACCACTACCTCTATCACCCTCACCTTTGCAGTATACACCATCCAATACCCTATTATATAAAAATCCAACTTATAACTCATCCCCCATCCCATAGTACACAACATATACTCCTTCACTAAACCCACAAGATGATGTATCATCACAACTCAAGGAGCTAACACAACAAATTTGGGGCATTCAAATGGGAAAATTAAAGAAGGCACATATAAAAAAAAACTTGTGTCCATACCCATTCGATAGAAATATTGTAATGGTACCTTTCCCAACCAATTTGAGGTTCCTAAGTTTGATAAATACAAATGGACCTAAAATCCTATGGATAACATTAAGGAATTCCATGCCATGTGTATGAGGGTTTACTACAATAATTCCTACTTGATGTACCTCTTTCCATGAAGTTTTGTCGGCCCAACAATCGATTGGTTTTCCTAGTTGCCTCTAGGGATTAGGAACTTTAAAGAAATAATCAATAGGTTCATAGAACATTTATCCTTCAATCTTGATATTGATGTAAGCTTAGAATATTTATACACACTCAAGAAAAATAAAGGAGAATCCTTTACTAATTTCCTACAAAGATGGAGGCAAAGAGCTAGTAAGAGAAAGTGGCCCATTCCTAATGAGCAATAGCTAGGGATTATCATAGAAAATTTTGGTCCTGAGCTATCCTTCTACTTCAAGATGAAATGTATCAGCACTTGTGATGAGCTTTTCCCTAGGGTCCTCAACATTGAGAGAGCCCTATTATCACAGGGAAACACACAATTGTATAAAGACAACCACCCATCTATTAGTTCAAATGACAAGCCTTGCATCTGGGCTAAGAAGAAGAATGTAACCAATGGTGTCATTGATACTAAAGTGGTGATAAGTGCTCCTAGGAAAAACACAAATCAACCAACCAATGCACAACCAACTGTACAAAAAACCACCCCACCACCACAAAATAACCAAGTCAATAACACTAGCATTCAACAAAGGGGACCCCCCAATAGGAATAACTACCCTAAATGCAAATCCACACCATTGGGGGAACCTATCAAAATTTTCATGAAAAAATCGACACAGTAAAACTTGATTACACTCCCCAATTTCTAAAATTATAAAGAACCTCAAGTGAAACCACCTTGGTATAATGAAAAGGATCTTTGTGACTTTCACAAGATCAAAGGACAAAAAGTCAAACTACATGAAATTGAAGAAAAATATTTAAGATCTTATCGAGAATGGAGACGTAACTATTGGTGTATTAGAAAGTAAGACCTCAATATATACAAGAATCCAATGTCATATCACAACAGGGGAAGTGATAATAGAAAAGGGAAAAATTACACTAACATGGGACATGTCTATTCCAATGTGGTCACTTTTTGTGATAATGTCGTAACAGTCATTATTGTCTATGGGCCTAGTCTAGAGTGTGGGGTCACTACATGACATGGCAAGGTTACAATCCAAGGAGCTTCATTCAAATCTAGGGCACAACATACACCATCAATGTAAAACCCTAGTAGCTATAGTTTCCTAGATCAGCTAAAGAAGACCCCCGCACATATCTCTATTCTAGAGCTATTGAAGCTATCCCCCGTACATAGGGATATACTAGAAAAGGTTTTATCAACATCCTCCATCCCTGAGAATATTGATATAGAGTAGTTTCAAGCTATGGTAATGAATATCACTACCTGTCATCTTCTCACCTTCTATAAAAATGACCTCACAATCATGCTTTTCACCTTGAGGTCATTGTTCATAATAATAAGTTTAAAATATTCTTAGTAGATGAAGGTATTGGTATAAATATTTGCACACTTCAGTTGGAAAAGAACTTGGGTTATTTATAGGATACTATTGAAAAGACAAAGAGTACAACCATAAGGGCATATGACGATCAAGAACGAGTGTCGCAAGGCATCATCAAACTACCTATCTAAGTTGGACCCTTCATTGCTAAAACCACATGCCAAGTGTTAAATCTTGACCACCCCTACAACATATTGCTTGGTAAACCATGGATTCATGTCATGCAAGCTATAACTTCCACCTACCACCAATGTGTCAAGTTTCCTTTTGAGGATAAAGAAGTTACTATCCATGGAGATCCTAAGCCTTTCTAGTATTGCAAAAACCTTGAGGCTAAGTTCTACAATATCCCCCAAAAAACTAAAAATGATGAAGGACCTACATCCTCCTCCTCATTTTTTGACCCATCTTCCATTACATATCTACCTCAAAATCCAAAACACCCATTGTGCAAAACATACTAGACATCAGAGCAGTAATCAATAATGATAGTTGTGGGGATTATAAACTAAATAAGGACACTTTTGTGTTGGGAACCCATCATACAAAACCCCACCCTATCAATAAAGTTGCTAAAATATTGAAGCTGACATCTATCACCTTCACTAAGTGGGGAGACTTGAACAAAGAAGATTTCAATGAGGAAGATGTATCTAAATTACTCTATCAAGACAACCTACCCATGTCTATTCTTTCCATGGAAGGTGATGATAAAGGATTACAACTAATGATGGGATGGGGATACAACAAGAATGAAAAGTTGGGACAAAATGACAATGGTTTGCTAGAACCCATCATTCTTGAGAGATGTCCAAAGAATCTTGGTATAGGATGTATTACTAGGAAGGTTACCCTTATTGGAAAAGGTACTTCTAATAAACAGGTTGAGGCTTCCTCTTGGTTACCAACATCACATGATACTACCCTAGATGAATTTCCCCTTGATATTATTGACTTATTTGAGGATAAATCTCTTTATGATATCCATGACATCTTTCATGCCAAACAACCAAACCACTAAATTAGCCTAGTATATCCTAAACTCATTAACTGGGACCAATGAGAATCATCAATTCTAGATATATTCAAAAATGATGAAGCAATATAAAAATTCATGGGACTCCATGAAGACTTACCAGGTTGGGATCACAAAGAAGGATTTGATGTAGAGCTAGACACACAAACGAACTATGGGGAGACGATTGAATCCATCAATTGCAAAATTAACGACATGAGAATAACATGTAGATCTTTAAGTGAAAACTACACCATGGCACTTTTAAATCAAAAAATAGTAAAAAGAAAGGACATATCTAAATGTGAAAACCTCTCTGAGGAACCCAAGGATGAGGGATTCAATCTCCACATTAGCGCAATACATCCAAAAAAAATAGTAGTAACGACAGAGAAAGCTACTCCAATGAATGTAGGAATAGAAGAGGCACTTGCAAAAACCTTCTATGCCAAGTCATTATTGGATGAAGAATAGAAAAACTTAGTGGTATTCCTAAAAGAAAGAAGGGAAAACTTTGCATGGTCCTACACAAACATGCCCGGGCTTGATCCTAAAGTGGTTGTGCATCATTTAGTAGTGTATACTAAAGCCAAACCAGTCAAACATAAATTAAGAAAGATGTACCCTGAAATAGCACCCATAGTTAAAATAGATCTACAAAAGCTTCTTGATGTCAGATTTATCTGACCAATTGACTATCTTAAGTGGTTTTTCAACCTAGTACTAGTCTCCAAACCCACTGGGGGCATTAGAATATGCATATATTTTAGGGACTTGAATAAAGCATGTCCAAAGGATGATTTCCCTCTTTTCAACATCAAAATCATTGTCGATATCACCATAAGACATGAAATTCTATCACTCATGGATGGATTTTTAGGCTATAAACAAATCATGATTGCTAAGGAGAATCAACATAAAACTATATTCACCTATCCATGGGGAACATATTGTTGTAACATGATGTCGTTTGGGCTAAAGAATGCTAGAATGACTTATCAAAGGGAAATGACCTTAATATTTAATTATATGATCCATAAAATAGTTGAAGACTATGTGGATGATATTTTATCCAAATCAAAAACAAGGAAGGAGCACATAGAGGTATTAGGATCCATCTTTGATAAGCTTGAAGAGTATAAGGTATGATTGAATCCAAAAAAAGTGTTTCTTTTGGGTAACATCAGGAAAGCTTCTTGGCTACATAGTGTCACAAAGAGGGATAGAGATAGATCCAACAAAGTTGAAAGAAATCTTAGACATGGATCCAATACAAAAATTGAAATAGATAAGAAAGCTACAAGGAATGTTACAATCCATTAGAAGATTCATAGTGCAGCTGTCAGACAAGATCCACCCTTTCTCACATCTTCTCCATAAACGAATAACATATAAGTGGTATGAGAAATATGATAAATCCTTTTAATAGATCAAGGAATACTTATTATCACTTCCATTTCTCATGCCGCTGACACAAAACAAGCCATTGATCCTATACATCTCAGTGACATCAGCAACACTAGGCAACCTCCTAGCCCAACATGATGAAATGGGAAAAGAAAGAGTTATCTATTACATCAACAGTACCTTGGTAGGTTATGAAATGAATTTCTCATCCATTGAGAAGGCATTCCTAGCAGTGGTCTTTGCTTCATAAAATTCAAGCATTACATGCTTTCACACCAAATCAAGCTTATTGCTAAGATCAACCCATTAAAATATCTATTATCTAAAGCAACTCTCACTAGGTGAATGGCCAAATGGGTAATGATATTAAAGAGTTTGACATAGATTATGTGGAGCACAAGGCTATCAAAGGAAAATTTATTATAGACCAACTAGCATAATCCCCCATTTATGTAGAGAACCCTTTGATATTTGAATTTCATAATGAGTTAGTCTTTCTTCTTAATACAACAAATCAATGGAAAATGTACTTTGATGGATCATATACCCAACATGGATTAGGAGTGGGTATTCTCTTTATCACCCCTCAGGGTGATTGCATTCCAAAAATATATCAGTTGTCATTTCCACGTACCAACAATATTGATGAGTGTGAAGCTTTAATAATACGTTTAAGAATAGTAGTCCAGTGGCAGATAAAAGAGTTAAAAGTCTATGGAGACTCACAACTGATTTTTAACCAAGTCAACAACTACTACCAAACCAAGGATGATAAACTCACTCCTTACAAGAAGATGGTAGAAATTATTAAGGACTTCTTCATTGATATAACCTTTGAGTAGATATCTTGTGTAAACAATCGAGCAATAGATGTTGTGGCAATAATTGGGTCTTTGTTAGACATGCCCCACACCATACTTCAAAATGTGAATTCTTGGTAGATCAGCTTCTCAACCAGCTTTCAAAATTCTTGAATATAAATTTGTGTGTGTAATTGTTGGTCCTGGTTTCCCATGGTATCATGATATATTCTCCTATCTTAGCAGAGGTACCCTCCCATTTGATATCACCTCTAACCTTAAGAAGATCTTTGTTAAAAAATCATCTTGATTCATCATCTTAAGTGATACCTTATACCATAGAAGCATTAAGGGACATTTATATGATATGTCAACCAAGAGGAAGCTTTGACAACCTTAACAAAAGTACACGAAGGCATTTGCGGTTCCCATTCTAGTGGAATAACCTTATACAAGAAACTATTGAGGATAGGGTATTATCTACCAACCATGGAAAGAGAATTTCATCAGTATGTGCAAAAGTGTATCCAATGTCAACAACATGGAGACCTTATCCATGCTTCAACTCAGGAATTACAACCAATGGTCACATCTTGGCCTTTCTCACAGTCGGGGATTGGATTCATAGGAAAGATTACCCCCACCTTGTCTAATGGCAATAAATTCATCATCATGATGACTAAATACTTTACCAAGTGGGTGGAAGCCATTCCTATGACCTATAAAATAGGGAAGAAAATCTCCAAGTTTATCCTAAATTAACTTATTTTCTACTATGGTGTTCTACAAGCCTGTATCTTAAATAACGGAACAACCTTCAAGAATTAGGATGTAAGAGAGATATGCTAATGATTTGACATCCAACATGGATTCTCTACCTCTTATTACCCCTAGGGAAATGGTCAAGTTGAGGCTACAAACAAGAACATTCTTAAGATCCTATTGAAAATAGTCAATGAAGTTGGTCATGACTAGCATTTGCAGTTAAACCTCACCCTATGGGCCTATCAAACTAGTATCTGCACACCTATAGGTGCAACCCCTTTCTCCTTGGTGTATGGATCAGAATCCATCCAGCCTATTGAGGTCAAGCTTCCCTCACTATGATTTTCACTACATAGTCTAATTAGTGATGAAGAATATAGGTGATCTCGGTTGAATAAGTTAGAATTCCTAAATGAGCATCATATTGATGCTCTAAATCATTTACAAGCATACTAGAACCAACTAAAACAAAGCTACAACAAGAAGATCAAGATTTGGTCATTCCATGTAGGGGATCTTGTCCTCAAGCATAATCAGAAGAATGTTCTAGATCAGGACAATAAAGGAAAGTTTGAGCCTAATTGATTGAGCCCATTCATTGTCATAGTGAGCTATGGATTAGGAGATTACCAATTGTCAATGCCTGAAGGAGAACCCTTGTAGGATCCAATCAACAGTCTACATCTTAAAAGGTTTTATGCCTAGGCTTGAAGGGTGTAAATCGAAGAAACCAAAAAAATCAAAAAATAACAAAAATCCATAAAAAATAAGAAAAATGATTGAAAATAGTAAATAAAAAAATCATCCTCTAGTGAAAACCACTTTGTGGAGCTTTGGGAAATTACCTTGGTGAGAACCTAGCAAGTAGGTGCCTTTTCTAAATAAGCATCTCCATCTATCTTTGGCTCTTTAGATTATCATGTTTCACATCACATTCATCCATTGCATCACTCATCCTATTTGTTCCATCACCCATCTACATTTGTATCATAGCTTGATATTGTAAAGTAACATATTCCCCTCTAGTACTACTTGGCATATTCCTAAGGTTAGTTTGTCCTACCTATATTGAGGTAGTCTATTGCATCATGTTGGGGGAAATTAGTTATGCATTGGATTGGGTTCTTGTATATCTTAAGGTTATTTTAAATCTCATTGAAAATCCTAAAAACATTCATAAAACCTCACCAAAATCTAAAAAAAGTTGTTAACTCATTGGAAATCCAAAAACATCAAAAAATTGTATAGCCAAAAGTCTAAAAAACATTCAAAAAATTGTAAATTCAAAATCCAAAACATCCAAAACACATCAAAATCCCTAAACATGTCAAAACATTGAAAATCCAAAAACAATACCATGTCGAACTACATTGTCTCTAAACTTGAATGTAGGAAAGGCCATCACTAATGTGCCCCCAAGAAACCTTAGGTCAATCCTTTAGGAGTTTGTCATAATAAACTAACAATTTATCAAGTATTAATATCTCATCAATAAATTGGTCAAAGTCATTCGAACGGCGTGGTCTCTACATGTATAATGTAGGAAAGGCTCATCTTTGATAAGCCCTTGAGGCCTTAGGTTAGTCCCCTTTAGGTCTTGGTCAAAACTCAGAAAACCCCAAAATATTTGGAAAATTAGAAAAGCACAAAAGCATTTGAAAATTGAAAAATAAACACATTGGAAGACCTTCAAAAAACCCTAAACAATCTCAAATAGTCAAAAACCAAAACATTCACATAAACATTCAAAAAGACCAAAAATAGCCTCAAAACATAATTTTTTTTTAAATATTCTAGAAAATATTGAAAACCATCCATCCCATTCCACTTTCACCTGCAATAAACCTCCATTCATAATCAATCAATCTTCATCTTCAAACTTTGGTAAAAGAAGTAGAAAAACAAGTGTCGAAGGTCATAAAGTGTGAACCTAAAGGAAAACGAGTCAGAAGCATTTATATCAACATCCTATCAAACTCTTAGTCTTAGTCAAAATATTTGATAAAAATGTCCTAGGATGCATCCTTCCTACAATGGGAATCAACATCAGAAATCACCTTAGCTATGTTAAGTTGGTAAAAGATATAGATAAGCTTGATAATTTGTTGATTGATCTCTTCTTGTGGTTTAATTTATTGACACATTTTGAGGACCTCTTGATGATTTCTCAATGATTTAGAGAGAAAAGGAATGGGGCATAGATCATTATCTTTCATTTATTGTTCTTATGGGGTATCCTTGTAAAATAATCTTGGTGCATACTTGCTTAGTTGTGTGTAGGGAGGTTGTTTGGAGTAGATTGTTGATTGTTGTGATGCTTTGGTCCAAAATATTCTAAACTTCTAAAGTACATTCCAATGAGGTTTTTGTATGTCAAGGTGTGAACAAGGACTATCCTATTTGTTTGTAGAGTCAAAGTCAGTTGAACTAGATACAACACCATCCTAGTTTTCAATATCATGATGCATCGTGTCTATGTATTATATCAAAAATAAGGAATGATGGAGAGTCCCAATCCCAAAAATGAGAAAATTGTCAAATCTCACCACCATATCTAATAAAGTCTTGATGAATGATGGACTTGTTGGAATTTTGAATCAATCTCAAAATAATTAGTCAATCCATTCATCTAATTCATTTATCTTCTTTTCCATTCTAACTTGGTATCATGAGAGTCAACAAAAATCATAATGCATCTGCCCTGCATCCACAAAACATTAGCATACATATATCTTGCATAAGCATATCATATCATCTACATATCATAAAGAATGAAATTATTATATGGGAAATATGAAAAATAAAAGAATATCCATCTCATATCCTATCATAGAAAGATACTAAAAAAGAGAAGGAAACATCCATTGCATCACATGCATCCATCACATGTCAAATAAACATCACATCATAGATCATCTCATATCAGATGACATAAATAAGGAAGTGCATCTATAACATAAACATTTTCATCCATACATAATCATAAAGCATGAAATAAAACATCAAATCACATATCATAGGGAATGACATCATAAATCAAATAAGGCCATCTCATATATATCTCAAAATTGAATGTCATGATACAAATATCAGAGTCAATATGTGTGAATATCATCAAAATTTCCTATACAAGAGGTTATAAAAATGAACCTATGAATGTGTATACATGTATCAATCAAGCTATATATCCAAAAAGTATCTATAAAAAGAGGCTATCCCTTGCTATCTGAGTTTCCATGATGTGACTGATCCTTTCGATGGCTAAGCTCTCTTGGCTACCTGACTGAGGGTTTCCCACCTAACCCACTCGGTTGTACTTAACTCCTGTGCTCAAAATCACACTAGGGGAACATATCGATAATAAAATTACAGTAATAGGAGGCCTCTGTAACCACATCATGATACATCTATGCTGCAATGGTTTGACCTTGGGAAGCCACTATGATAGCCTCCAAGTGTCACCTCTTTCCAATCTCCTTGCCTAGCTAAATATAAAAATCCCATTAGATTTGGCTCTCATGGTTCCACTCCCCAGTCAATATATACACCTGCTACCTCAATTGGTCCCTCTCAACTGTGAGGTCCTGAATCTAAGCATTTTGAGGGTTTAGCCCCAATGGTGGCTACTATGGTGGTTGTTGTGGTACCTACTGATCATGTCCCCCCTACTCCCTTATCCTAACCACCCTATCCAAGGGGTTGATCCTATTGGCCCTAATCTGATTGATGTCCACCTTTTCCTTGTCCCTTGCCTACACCTCTCCCTTTGGGCCTCCCTCATGGAGGTACCCTTGTTGGATTTTTCAATCAAAGCGGAGGCACAAACCATGCATCATATGTAGGGGTAGTCCTGGCATAGACCTGACCCTAGTCATATACCCACAACTGAGTAGCAAGCTATCTAAAATCATTGATATCCACCTATAGTTGTATTTGCATGGGCCCCACATAGCCCTCCAAGTAATCCTCACAAATATGGAAGTGTAATCATCTCTAGGTGCATTCTACACCTCGTCAAACTTCCTAGCCACTCGATTAGGCAGGTACCTCTTGATCATGGTTTGCTCTCGGCCTTACATGTACAGAGTCTGCCTCATATAAAATAGTTGTTGGTGACCATCATACCAGGTGGGCATCTATAGCCATGGCCCCATCTGAACACTGTCATATCGTTGATAAATCGATGCTAATAGGGAATCCCCAAGGGACTTGTATGCTAAAGAGTGATGGATCCCTTATATCGAAACACCACTGGCTCATTTGGATCCATATTTTCTATATGGACCATTGGTTTGAGCATAGCTATATGCTCCCATGCCCAAATGTGCAGTAAAGTAACACTTTCTCTAATGGCTCTACCCTAGCAGTATATGAATTGATGCATATTGTGATAAACTAAGGCTAGAATGACTGAGACCCACACAAAGAGTGTCCTCTTGTAAATCATCTAATACCATGTGAGTTCCCAACTCAGACTGAACCCTTTTCCTTGTGGATTTGGGGCAATATTTCTAGAAATCAATGCTCAAACTATCAATCTAAAAATGGGAAAATGTCCTTGATATATCACAAGATCAATTTGTGAGATCACAAGTTCAAAATACTCCTAATGTAGAACCTCATGGCATGTGTCATACCCACCATCTGTGTCATATATCACTTGATCTATATGGATAGGAAGCCACAATATCCTCCACAGATCCTCTAAAGTCACTATGGCCTCGCTAATGGGTAGGTGAAAAGATGATGTCTTTCTCTACCATCACTCAACTAATGTAGTCATCATGGCCAAATGTTTCCTCACCTCAAGCATGTATGCAATCAACCAGAGCTCGATCTCCCCATGTTGCTCCTTTCAAATCTTGTCCAAATCCTCTAGCTCCTTAAGAAACTCGAGTCGGTGCTCACGAGACATCAGTGGTTGGATAACCTCCATGTATGAAGCACGCAACATCAAATTTTGGATAAAATTGACAAAGTTTGGAGCTTTTGCACCCCAAATCAACAATTGTGTCATTGTTTACAAATTTTTTGCTATAATTATTTTTCCAAATAGCATCACCCTTGTTCAAATCCATAGAAACCTTACTCTAGACAATTGTATTGCTATAATTACTAGTGTCACTAAATGCAATTGTGTCACTATAATAAATTTGAAACCCTAATTCTAAATCCCAAGAAACATCACTATTTACAATGGAATCACTAAAATTCACAATTGCATCCTTGAAAATCCTAAAAGTGTCAAAATATAGTGATGCCTAAACTAGCCTAACTTTGATGCCTAATAAATGCAAAAAACAAGTGAAGTACAATGAAAGTTTTGATTTGTATACTGGTGGTCTTACACCTGGAGGCCACTAGTACTCTGAACTTAGTTAGTGATGTGGAAGCACATAGTGAGCCATTTTTTCAAAGGGCCAGAGAAAAAATCATAGGAAATCTCAAAATGTGAATGCACAAATGAATTGAAAGTGACCTCTTTAACATGTATTTATTCCCGAAAATTAGGGTTTTTCACCCTAATTTGAGAGGAAATCTAGGGTTTTAGCTTTTTTAACCAATTCCTATGCTACATATGGAGCATATTTTAGGGCATTTTTTGCATTTTTGTGGTCTTTTTCGTGTCCTAGAGCATGTTTTAACCCCTAAATTATTGTTATATCTTTGTTGAGGGATCAACCCAAAATTAAAAAAATTCGCTCGATCTCTCGAGGGGATAGGGTACCAGCTTAATTCCTTTCATGAGGGAAATTGTGGGGCATCAAAAAAATTAGGAATTTTTTTAATTTTTGATTTGAGCAACAATGTTAATCTAAAAAGTGTCAGTCTTTGAACCAATGTAACATGTACCTCACTTCAAAGAGGTGCAAAATGTAGAAACTGAAAACTTTCCTGAATGGTATTACACACTTGAATTTGATCACTAACACCCTTTCATCCTAAAATGCATCATGTTTTTAGTTGTTTAATTAAATAAGCCTAGTTATTTAATTAAATGCATCCTTTTCATCTATTAATTTGATTGGTCTAATTAGGTTAATTCAACCCCTTTCACCTTCACCTCTCATCCTATTTAATTGAATAAATCAAATTATTTAATTGTCATTTGCATCCTCCTCTCATTAAATAAATAAATTATTTAATGGATATCCTCATATTCTTCAAGTTGCACAATTAAAATTTAGTTTTAATTACTAAATTACTAATTTCCTCTCCCATCCACTTGCATAGGAATATTCCAAAGGAATATTCTCCTATTTGGCTCCAAAAAGGGAATGATCATTTAAAAAAAAAACATTGTAACAAACTTTCAAAGTTGTTACAAAGTGTGTTTGTTTGAATCATTCTCATCCATTGATGCTTTATTTTCTCCATGTGATCTTTGATTCTCATCCATTGATGAGAATCCTTGATCCATGCCTACCCCCTTCATTCAATATTGACCATTGATGGATCAAAATGATCTCAACCCTTGATTCGTCATTTTCTCTCCTATAAATACTTCACCATTTGGAGAGAAATGGATCCACCTTTTTAGAGTAAATTTATGTTGTTGAAATCCATACTCACTTGCATCAACATTTAGCATTTTTTAGTATTTTAGCTTAATCTTCATCCATATTAGCTTAAGAATCCATTAATGGCTTCCATTTTAGCTTAAGTTTGCATCCATGGCTTGCATTTTTGAACTTCATTTCCATTTAGCATAGCTTGCATCCATCTCGATCAAGAATTTTAGCATTGAGCACTCATTTTCATTATGTTAAACTAGTTTTGGATCCATATTTCATTCATATTTTATTAGTTTCATCGATTTTCATCAATAAAATCGATTGGAACAACTCATTTCATTGAAGGGATTGGGAAAGGATCACCATTCCACATCAATGCAGTACCACTCCCCCAATGGGATAAAGTTTGAAGTATTAGAATAGGTTTCCTTTATGTTTTCGTGTTTATTTCATGTTTATTTTAAAGGTTTATTAGTCTTTTAAGCTTGCAAATATCTCATTGGGAGCATGGATTAGGGTATTAAATATAGTTTAAATTCATTTGGATCTAGTATGTTTAGTTCATACTATGACTATGATCACAAGTCATAAGGGTGGCATGAAATGGCAACATTCTTGGCTTATTTACAAGATGATTGCTTGATAATTATAGAATCTAGTAGCCTTGCAAATCCATTGGGCACAAATTCATGAAAAAATGTTTTAGCAATTGGGTTCACCTAAGGGAAAAAAAAACATATGCAGGCGACTCTTTGAGGAAAGCAAGGAACTAGAAACATGAATTCCCTGAAGGATAATGCAGGGTGTGCAAAATCACTTCATGTAAATTAAAATATTAACTAATATGTACATAATATTAGCTGAAATAAGAGGAATATTACATTAACATTCCTTTGTCAAAAACAAAACCTCTAAAAGAGCTTATGCCCTTCAGGCTAAAACTACAATCTTCATCCATTTGCAACCATTGAAGTAAATTTCCTAAATGCAAAGGGCTACATAATCAATCACCTTGGCAAGGAATCAACTCATTTTAGACCTTTTCCTTGGAGGGTAGCTATATGATGCAAGTGTCAAACCCCTCTAACAATGGTATCTCGGGGGAACAAACAGTAGCATGTGGAAGCTTCTCTAAAAATAGGTCAACATTAGAAGGAAAACCCTCTACAAATAAAAATGAAATATCCTTACACAAGGGTTAGCCACTTTTATAGTCATTGGCCTTCTCAAGTATATTTTTCTTTAAAAATTCCCCCTTAAACTCTTCTTCATTTCTTTGCACAATAGGGCTGCTTTTGATCTCATAGCAGTTCCCCCTCTCCATCTGATGGAAACTTATAATGAACTTAGGCTTATAGCTTGAAATATCCACCATATCCCTTTGATTTTTCATGAGGTTAGGAATGGGGGTGTTCTCTTCAAAGTTGTATAATATGCTATCAAAAAAAATCCCTTACTTCAACAGGTGAATCAAATTGAAAAGAATTTCCCAACACATCTAAAAAGCGACTAGGGACATCCTCCACATGAGTAATAGGCTCATGAACAACACACTCATCCCCTTGATCATGCAAGGTGAGATTCATGTTTATGAGGCCAGGAGTGTAAGGTTAAATATGATCCTTTATAAGTGGCTTATTGATTTTACTTGGATTCCCTTCTTATTTGCATTGCACTAGGTTGATTGGAGGAGTGGAATGCTCCATTTTAATACATCCTTTAGTTGATTATGATGTTTTAAATCTTGTTGTAGTATATCCCTTTGAAGTGGTATGGAAAAAGCATCCAACATGGTGGAATTTAGGTTAGCCTTCTTCATTTGATCACCTAAATTAAAAGGGTGTTGACTAACCTTAGGTGAAACCTTTGGGACAACCAAATCCAACCTTATTGATTGGGTGACTTGAGGTCACTCCACTGTCCTATTTCTCTTACCAGTAGGATGATTTTATTGTAGAGCTATTTTTCTACCTATTGTTTCAGCAACTACAACATTTTGAGATGGTTAGGATGATGATGCTTGGCCCATTGTGTATGAAGCACAATATCCATTGCCCTCATTTTTTATTTGGTGTCCTAAGCTATCTGATTAGCGACTATCTGATTCACACCACATAAGTCCTCCTGATACCAGTTAGTGAATGCATAGTCTCCCTAAAGGTGATTGCTATTTCCAACAACTGTTTAGTTTACATTAAATTTTTTCCCTAATGTGGAATTCTCATTTTGAACCACCATAGTTTGCACAAACTCAACATTTCGATAAGAATTTTGGTTATGAGGTTGATTGCAAGGATAATACCGGTCATGTTCTTGATCTAGATATTTTTTGAGCCAAGACAAAGGCCTTTGAAGTGTTGGTAGTTCAAGGGTTTAGTATAATTCCCATTGATTTTTCCCTTCATAAGGCTACTTGTTTTTTGGTAATTTTTACCTTGAGGCTAATAAGTTCTACTATTTTGAGATTGCTACCTCTTTTCTATTGCTAACTCATTATTCAACCTTTGGATCATGTTTCTCATGTCCTGCACCTCTTCTAGAGATATGACATGAACAAATGGTTGAGAAATTGTATCCACTAGAATAGAAGCCACTGTAGATTACCAAGGAAGCACTAGAAATAAAGGAATTGGTGGCCTAAGAGCTATCTTAGTAGCTTGTATCAAGAATTTTTCTTCCCTTTAGCTATGTCATATGCATTTGGTAAGATAAAACCTCCCATAGATTGTATCATAACAGTTATGTCACTGTTAAAAGCCTTTAAGAAATAAAGGAAAGAATATTCAGAAGACTTTTCCAAGACAAGGATCCTATTCCAAGTCTTCTAGAATCTATAATTGAAATCTCTCTTGAATTCATGAGGTACCCTTTTGATGGTGGTCAATTTCTCTACCAACGATAGATAATCACTTTTGTCTTCAAAGTGCTTGCATAGTTTTTCACTTAACTCATCCCAATTGTGAGTGGAGTTGGGTGGAAAACCTCTTTACCATTGCAATGCTTTACCTTTTCAGAAAGTGGCTAGTAGCCTAACAAACACATTGTCTTTTGTTACATCATGTATAGAGCATATATTTACCACATCTAGGATGTGCTCTGATAGGGTTGTGGATTTATCACCCATGAAATGAGGGATGCTTTTCAAGGCATTGATTGGTATATCATCCTTCTAGGCTAAAATTAAAGGACGGACACCATTGAAAGATACAAAAAGGTTGATTTCTAGGTAAAACCATATTGAACAATGACCTATTTGTATGGACAATAGGTGTTATAGTTTGGGAAAATATACCTATAGGTGGTTTAGATTAAGCTCTAAGATATGGACTTGAGCCTCTATTTCTTGTGACATGTCACAAAGACTATCTATTGTTTCTTCTTCTTCTAAAAGGAAAAAATGGTGAAGATGGTAGCTAAATATGTTGATAAATGCCTCTAGAAGAAGCCCTTGTTTGAATTCTAGGCATGTATGCATAGTTTTGCTTTGTAACCAAGAGTTCTTCCCAATAATTGAGTCGCCAAATTTGATGTAGAGTCCTTTCTTTGAAAGAAAATTTTCTAGGTACTTGTTTGCATTCCTCTTCAAGAATGAATTATTGCGAGCAACACCACTCTCTAAACAATGGTGAAGTAAAAATTCTTCTTGTCCAACCGAGCATGCCATAAACTATTGTCACTTGGAATTACACACAAATGAATAAGGGGTTTAGAATTCTAGTGAAATAATGGAACTAACATCAAGGTGTGGGACCTTGTGAATGAGGTTAGATCTCTAGAGAAGGTGGCTTCCTTTCAAAACCAAGTGCAATGAAGGTTGGTCCAACCCAATGCTATAAAATTCCACATGAACCCTAAACTATGATTTTTCTAGAGGAAAAGGGAGAAGGAGGAAAGCATAAAATAAAGGAAATGGTGATGTGCCAATTTTGAAGTGTTTCTTCCTACTTTTACAACACATAATATAAATAAGATCACCTAAAAATGATCACACTATTTTCTACTTTATTAGATTTATAGGGAAGCATGAAGGATAAGAGTTTGAAAGAATAAAAGGGGTAGGGTTTAACCATAGTTAGCAGTTTTACAAATAGCTAGCATAATGATGCAACTTGTAGAAATGATAAAACAATGCATGCATAAAGGTACCTAACAATAAACAAGATACAAGCATAAAGAAGTGGCAAAAATTATGATCCTTTTATTGATACAAATGCATGAATCTTATTTTATAGTTGTAGAATGTTGAAATAGAGCAAGCATGCTAGAGAACATATAGGAGGAAAACCAAAGTAAGAACCCATTTAAAATGTACAAGTGTTTCCTTTATAGTTCATGCATAACTTAGTCGACGCCAACTAAACCCTAACCCTGCCTAGGGTTATCAACTAGGAGAAATCTACCCCAATGAGAGTTGAGGTGAATAGATAATAAAAACCATGTTGAAGGATGAGATTTGGATGTACAAAGATCTACATTCCATACCTCTATAGTAAATTTCATCCAAAATCCCTCCAAAATGCCCCTCACAAAATTAGCAATTTAGTTATTGTTGTGCAGTTTTCGCACACATGCCCCGCTGAAAGCAGGGACCCTCTTTCGCTTTGATTTTGGTGTTTTTTTCCTTTTATTTTGAAGGTTTACCTTACATGGGAATGATCCTAAATGTTTATTTTGCTTGCTTGATTGGTTCCCCTAAGTTGCGCTTTAAAAAACTTAAGTTCTAATCAAAGTTTGAGTTTTCACCCCAGTTCGGGATTTTCCACCCCATCTGGAATTTCTTGGATCCTACTCAAACTCTGGTGAAATGTTGTGGTTCGGGAAATTTGGTTCTCCACAGAAATCCACCTGGACCAGATTTTTCCGGATTTCATTTTGCCATCGGGTTTCTGAACTTCTCCAACTTGTCTTGTCAGCTTCATTAATGCTCCTTGTACGATTTGTGAGAGTGTATTTAGTCAGTATTTGGGGATTTTTTATGACATTATGCTTTATCACCTATGTTCAATTGAGTCAAGGAGTTTATTCTTTGAATGTTGGACTTGATCCAAAGTGCTAGGTTTTGCAAATTGTTGGATTTGGTGGTGATTTATTGGGCATTATCATTGTTGTTCTTTGTTGGGCGCCAATAAACTGACGTTTGTTATTTCTAAGATCAATTTCCACTTCATCAAATGGTACATACATGTTGCCTTTCTTTTGATGAATGTAAGTAGTGCTTTGGCGTTATAGGTTTGCTTGGAGTTCAGATTCTTGTATGTTTGAGAATTTCATGGCTTCGGTTGCGTGATACTATCTGATTTATGGTTTCCCTAGTAAGTTTCAAGTTCATTCTTTCATTCACATCTAGAGATAGCTTCCTTGTGAGCCGTAAATAACCTTTGTGAGAACCTAGTAGTTGAGTTATCTGAGTTCAAGCTTGCTCTGTGCATTAATGGTCAAAATTTAGGGTTTCATGCCTAGGGCATTACCATTTCATCTTAGTTTTCTTCCGAGTGAGCTTAGAATTCAGGGAAGATCTGTAGGGGGTTCAAGTTAAATGGTTTCCATACCCAGTGTCCTCAAATTTGTGATCATTCAATAAATTTGAGTCAGTGAGGTCACAAGAAAATGATGATATTCGATGTTTCAAGATCTTTTTGGAATTCCTCTTCAGTCGGAATTCCCCGACTTCCCATTTTCTCCTAATTTTCCCAAAATTCACAAGTTTTTGGGAGTTTCACCTTTCTCACAGATTTCTGTCTCATCTAGATTTTCGCAAAAATCATTTGTTCCTTTTTTTTTCCAAAATCTACAGACTATTGCTTTGTTGACGAAAATCCGTCTCATGCAGATTTTACCAAATTTTGGTGGAAAACGAAGGATTATGAAATAGCATGACTTGTTAACTAATGACTATGAATTTTATGATTAATTTGAGCTATTTTGAGATCACATATGTTGTTTCTTGGTTGATAATGATTGGATTAAGGCACTAATAGGTGTCTTCATGTTTATTTCACTGAAATTCATCTGCCTCAGAATTCTTCAAAATTCCTCCCTGGCTTGGATTCCGCAGGTGGACTTGAAACCCGAACTCTGTTATGATCATTTTATATGAGATTTAATGGAAGCTTTCTTATCTTAGGACTCATTGTAAGGATGAATATGTTGTTGATGACTAATTTGTTTGTGTGATCTTTACTATGGTTTCCTTTGTCGAGTACAGGTTGAATCTAGCAAGATAGTAACTTGAAAAGTTAAGAGCAATATGGAGGGGTCTTCCGTATCTAAAGCAGAAAGAATCAAGATGGACATCAGGAGCAAGATCCCAGAAAGAAAGATTACTTCTATCTAGTCAGAAGTGACTGACACAAATGTTGCACTATGGGACTATGAAGAGTTCAAAGCTAGAATGACAGTGCAAGATCTTCCTTTGGTGGCTAAAAGAATGTTGGATTCAGAGTTGGCACATGTAGTTGGATTCCCTTCTACAATGCAATGTTATGAGTTGGTTCTTGAGTATGCTAGGCATTATGACAAAAGTACTGAGAGAATAGTCAGTCCCCAAGGGAGGATTGTGGAAAATTTGAATCTTGTCTCCGTAGCCCATACATTTGAGATGCCAGATAGATCTCATGTGGTGGCTTTTAACATGGAGGAAGCTAAAAATTACTATGAGGAGGAGACTATTAAATCAAAGCAGATCATCAATTCCTGGTTGGAAAATCCTAAGTCTCACTATTCAAAACTACCCAAATAGTTATTCAGAGCAAAGTTCAAGAAGGAATATTATGATGCCATCACTCTTCTTAGCAGGGTGGTAGGATTAAAGAGCGCAGGTATATTTGAGAGTTGGATGTGCCATGTCATTGTGAGGATGGAACAAGAGAAGATCAATTATCATTGGGCAGGTGTCATAAGTGTTGTGATCCATGAGCAATTGTACAATGTACTGTAAACCAAGACCTTCACAATGAATTCCTACTTAGTTTATGCACTTGCAAGATTTCATCCATACAAGGGATTAAGTACCAAGGGAGTCTTTGAGAAGGATGTAATTTATGAGGTTTACCCTCAATTGCACTTAGGGAGCTCAAGTTACAAGAGGGTGAATGATGCATTCACCATGCACATCACTAGATTGCTCCAAGGTTCAGAGCATATGAGGATTTTGGATCAAGCCAAAGAGCTAATCAAGAAATATGGGGCTTGGTTCATACAATTTCCCACCTTCTCATACATCAGGATTGATGGATGTCAAAGGGCTCCATATTGACTTCTAAGGTATCCCACTGATCATATCTTACTTCTAGAGGTCACTAGGAAAATATGTGACTTTGATGCTATTATCAAAAGGGACAAACATAAGACTGGGTTTGGTGGAGACTTCCCTTTGAGGATAGGCATTAGAGAGGCATGCCCTTCCATTAGTTCAGCTTAGGCTTTAGAAGAGGAGATGAGTATTCTTAATTTATTCTTCCATTCCAAAAGATTTAGATTTGACATAACTGGTGAAGCTCAAAAGAAGGCCAGTCAGGGATATAACCACAAGGATGATTTCGAAGACTACTAGGCCAATTGCAATGATGAGTATGAGGTTAGAGAAAAGAAGTTTTCCTAGCTTCTAGTTTAATTGGTCTGATTCTATAATGTGAAGGTAGTTCCAGATCAGATTGAAGATGATGGGGACTTGATTCAAGGCCATGCTTATGAGGTAGTAAAAGATAGGCCAATTGGCGAAATAGATTAGCTAGATGAAAAAAAAGAGCTAGGACAGTTAATGAATCCGGTCATTAAGTACACAAAGTTATGGCTAAAGCATAAGATATGGGAGTTGGAGAATGAAGGTGTGCAATGCACCTATGATTTGATGGTAGATTTAGACCCTCATTCTACTTCTAAGGAGTTAGCTGAGCAGGATCCCAAAGGTAAAGATATGGTAAGCTGCCCTTTTAAAATCAAGATTAAATATGTTCAAGTGGAGAAAGCTCAAGAAACAGAAAAATAGAGAAAGCCAATTTCCAAGAAAAGGGGGCATACTTCAAAGGCTAAGAAGCTTGGAAAGGAAGAAAGTGAAAGACAAGATCCTGAGGTTGGTGCTTCTGTGCCTAAAAGAAGAAGAATTGTAATACTATCACAAAAGGTAAGCTCCAAGGATGGAGAAGAAGTTCATACACCTATGGTAAATGTAGAGAGTTCAGGAGAAAAGACATAGGTATATACAAGCAAATCGAGAACTCCTCCTAAGGATAGTGTGCTAAAGAAAGATCCTCCTCTAGTTACTTCTCATGCAGAACAACATGATGATGTCCCTTCTTCCCATAAATCTCACAAAAAACTAGGTGAATCTAAGGAAGCTAAGGATCACCAAGATACAAAAGGAGAGGAATTTCAAGAGGGTGAGCTCTATAATGTTGAGGTAGAAATAGAAAGGGTGATGTAGTCTCCCCTGGTTGCATATGAGGATTCACCTGTTAGAACTAAAGAAGTTAGATCTCCTCAAAGAGAAGAAGAATCAGTTAGAGTTCCATCACTTGTGCACAGAGAAGAGCATGTTGAAGAAAAAAAGGATAAGACTGAAGAGATTCCTGAGAGGTAGGATTTGAATGAGGATGCACCTAAGGCCCAACATGAAGAAGGATAGAGTGAAGTATAGTTAGAGTCCACTGTACTAGAGTGGATAGATAAAGAAATAAAGAGAAAATAGTTTGTTATGGAGGATACCCCACCCAATTGGGATGAGTTACTAGTGAAAATAGGAAAAGATAAAGGAAAGAAGAAGGCCAGGGTCATTTCCAAGATTGAAAGAGATGAGGTAAACAATAGGGTCATCCAAATTGCTACTCCTGCTCTGGATAAGAACATGGATGATGTAACTAGAGAGGATTACAATTTGCTGACCATCAACCTAGGACCCACCTCTGTGGAGCAGGACATTGAAGAATATGAGGGTTCAAGAGCAGCAATCTTGGGTAGGTTGAGGAAAGAAATGAAGACTAAAAAGGAGATGAAGAAAGAGATCAAAAGACTCAAGAAATGTTTAGAGGATCTGATGAAAACTTTTCAATCCATTGGCTCCTCATCCTCTACTGCAAGTCTCCTACCCCAAGAAACCATCACTAAGCTAGAAAGAATGAAGGCTACTATTCTTGCTACAAAAAATTGGCTACAAGGGGTGCAAACCAAAGGAAACGATGCTATCAAGGACATTCTTTCAACTGGAGGAGATTCTACGAGGGCAATAGATTGGTTAAAAGAGGTGTTGGCTCAAGATAAGGAGGATGTAGATCTCCTGTTGTAGAAAACTAAGACAGTCATGGAGTATACTAAGGATAAGCTGGTGAATGATGGAATTCTCCCTTCCTCTAGAGCTACAAAACCTTGGGAATGGTTTGAAGCTTTGAAAATAATGAAGAAGGTTTTGAAGAATATATACAAGAAGAGCAGGAAAATTAAGGACACCCTGACTGGTATTTACAATGGATGCATTTCTTTCTTTGAGGTCATGACAGGGAGAAGGAGGTTTTCACCAAAGCATCTGAGTTTAGAACAATTGAGAAAATGGTGGCAAGATGTGTATTCCACAACTAGTGAAGATTTAATTACTGAACATCAATTAGATGATGCAGCTACCTACATTGTAGATATAGATAAGTATCAAATCAATAAAGTTGAATGGGATAAATTGGTGGAGAAATCAAGAGAAAGTATTAAGTCAATTGAAATCTGACTTAAGGGTTTTCCTTTGCCATCCATGGCCAACTTGGAAAAAGTAATTTTGATGGTGCATGATATGGTGGATTTGAATAAAGACAAAGGGGAAGGCAGTTAATGCTAGGCTACATCATAATTTTTGCTTTTCTATTATCCCGCATGCATTGGTCCAAGCTACATTGGAGATCCCAGGCTGACTTGGATGAAGTTCAAGCATTTAATGCATAGTTTATTTTATTTTGAATTTCTCTTGGCTGACTTGTTTTGTGGCCAATTATTATTGTAAACCCTAACTAGGCCGACATAATATGGGGGTTTCTATTAATATGGCATTCTACCTAATTTGTAAGGGATAGATAGATAGAGACATAGAGATAAATAGCTGATATTGAATCGAATTAAGCAGTAGAGTAAGAGTTAGAAGTTAGTTGTTTTCCAAGCAAATATTGTAAAAAAAAACCAGAATTTTTGCTTCAGTGGATAATTTGACACAAGTAAAGACATCGTGATTTGGTGCCATACTTGTGTTACTCTTATCTTGCATGGTTCTTGTTGTTCTATTATTTAAGATTTCTTGATAAGTATTAGACATATGTTATATTTAGAATTAGAATTAATGGTGTTTATAATTCGATTCTTGAAGTGTTTGTAGCAATCCCTGGTCCATACTTTTTGCAGCTAGCTGACTGTTAGTTGCTTTGCAAAGTTAGCCTAGACCATATATTTATTGTGCTTAGTTCAATTGTGGAGGTTTATTCATTTCAATTGCAGTAGGTTTATCTTGGATGAATGTTCATGATCTAAAAAACCTTAATACCTTGGAAGATTGCACTCTTCTTGCAAGATTGTAGATTCATTTGGGTTGAGCAAGAATTAGCTTATGAGGGATTGGTCCATTTCAAGTGTTTCATCATTTGCATTTTTAATCTTAGGAGTAGTATTAATATTAGTAATCTCTTTGAAACCCTAATCTTTTGTTATTTCTTTATCATTTGAGTTAGATTTAGGATTGAAGTATCATCACATTGCCAGATTTGATAAATTAAAGATTCAATATTTGCTTGTAGTAAGGTCCCCTTGTGATTACCAACATTTTCACATTTACCGCTAAGTTGTTTATGCATTGTCAAGACCTGACATTAGAGACCTTGGGGTTATCTCTTGATGCTTGCTGATAGAGATTTACCTTTCAAGAGAGATAGGATATTATATTCTGCCTGAGTTGTTGCTATGTAGAAAACATCATCAACATTTATGGGGCAAGAGAAGGACAATAATCAATAATAAATGGGTGTGGGCGCTAATGAAATAAACCAAAACCAACAAGAAGTGCAATAAATTTTGTCCATGAGCCTCAAAAATTGAATAGGTAGGTGAGAAGGTCACTCAAGCATTAATGGTGCCACCACAAAAAAACACGTCAAAATGTAGAATGTCGGGGTGTTGGGCCTGAAAGGAAAACCTTGCTAGATCTTGAAATAAATAGTTTGGACCCCTGAAGATGTGTCTTTGTTAGAGGTCGGGCATCGGGCCTACCTCATACCACTTTATGCATAGTGAACACTGGAAGAAGGAAGAATGAAACTACGAAGTCTGAAAGCTACTCCCTGTTAGGCATTGGGTTTGAGAGGAATGTATACCTCATTCCAGGTAGGAGGTAAGGGGAAAGATGAAAGGAAAAATTGGGAAGCCTAATCTTCAAAAAATCAAAATGTGAATTTGAGGATTAGGGGTCGAGGAGAGAGGTTACTTCTTAGTAGGTAAGAGGTAAGGTGAAACCCTGATGTCTAATGCCTGAAGACAATCATTGGAAATTGGAGGTTATAAGGAGGAGATGTGAGAAAATAAGAAGAATGGTAAGCGATAAGGGGGAAGCCTGAACTTTGATGTTTTTAATGCATCACTTAGGAAAATATTTAAAGGACTTAGTCAGACTTCGAGTGCCAGGTGGGAGGCTTACAACTTGCAAGGAAGGAATGGTAAGGCCTAAAGGGTAAGGCTGAAGGCCAAAACTTGAAACCCTTAGAAGGAAAGGTGGAAGAAGATAGAAAAGGTAGAATATCAAGGCCAATGAAGGAAGCATGCTAGGAAGGAGGGAAGTGACAACCCAAAAACCAAAAGCACCTAGACTTGGCCAAATTTAGGCCTTTTTCAAGGGAGAATCATGTAGTATGACCCATGTGATATCTCTCATATCAGTTTTCAATGATGGGTCATAAGGGTGGCATGAAATTGCAATAGTAGCTAGGAGACAAGATAACCTTTTGACAATCTTGATTCAAACAATTTTAAAATCTTGCAATAGTAATAACAAATCATGAGTGAAAATTGATACCTTAGAATATAGGTTAGAGAACAAAATGGATCAGAAAGAGAAGCAACCTATGAAGGATAAAGTGGTCATGATCCCACCAACCAAAATGGGTAAGGTCAATTTGGAGATCAAACTTGAAATTGAGAAAAAAAACTAAAAAACATTTGAGAGTTGTCTAAGGTTATGACAAAAATAAAATCACTAGGAATTTTGGAAGAAAATTTCCTAGAAAGATTATTGCAAGGAAAAATCTTGGATAGTGAAAAAAGGTATTCAAATAAGGGCTCAGATAGAGCACAGTGGGTTAAAGTTCAAATGGAACTTACAATTTTTTCAATGAAATAAAATTTATGTTTAGTCTTTTTAAAGATTATTTGAAGATGTTATAGAAGAATTTGTATATGGAGGGAGACTATGTTTTCAAATTGGAAGAATAATTTGGGAACAAAAATTATATAAAAGGTATTCCTAGTAAGGGTAAGTAAGAAAGTAACAAGCGTTCACCTATAAAAATCCAACAAGAAGGATGTTAAACCAATTCAGTCAATTTGGAGAAAATAGATGATTATTAAGAGTTCAACTTTTAAAAGATCTAATATCTTGGAAACACTAAGGGGGAAAGAAGGATAGTATATGGACATATATAAGTATCCTATTCAACAAAGTTTAATGATGTATTTTTAGTCTAGGATTACTTTTGACTTCTCCATAAGACATGGTTCAAAAACCCTATATCTGAAGTTTTTAACTTTATGACCACAACAAGGTTGTTGAAAGTAAAGGTTAAGGTATTGGAACTAAAAGTGAAATATTTGGAATGGTCAAGAAAAGTTAGAGGCTTTTGACCAATGAGAGGAATATCTACAAAACAATTCTATACGTATTTATTTCAGAAGATCAATTTGTTATTATCATTTATGTTTTGGAAAAGGTTAGGTAGAATTTTTGTTAATGTAAGGAAATATTATCACCTATGAAATAAGAAAAAGGAAGATTTATGTACTCATGATTTTTAAGCTATCAAAAATGTTCATGCTTGGTGACTATGTATGCATTAATTGTTTGGACATCTTCTGGAAGATAATATCAAACCAGCATGATCTAACAAGAATTGTTACTAAACCAATTTAAATGATCATTGGAAGAGATAGATGAAGATGAAATTGGATTATGAATTTGAAATAAATTATTTAGAGGGAAAGAAAATCCAAGTTGTGGATGTGTTGCTGATATGTGGTTGTCATTGATGCCAACACTATTAGCATTCGTTGTATCAATTGTTGTATATGTCGAGGATATTGAGAAAATTGTAAAAGAAAGTGTTTTATGTTCCCAGTGGAACTGTGTAGGTCATGATGGTGTCCTTTTATGTATGTTGAATATTACCTAATGTGGATTAAAGGGTTTATTGTTGAGTTTATCTAGATCATCTACCGAAAGCTTCAAAAGTCCACGTGAATTTTTGAGTACGTTGTGGTTTGACAGTGTTTTGTTAGTCTCTATCAGTATTCCTAAATGAAGATTGTGTGATTCTGGTTATCTTACTTAGTGTGGATGTTTCTTTGTTGTTTCTTGGTGCTCTTAAATGTCTCTAGATCATTCTCTATCTTTGTGGTACATCCACATTAATCAGTGTGCTGGTGGTTGAAGATATTTTCTTGTGCATGTTTGGTTTTTCACGTTTTTGGCCAACATGTTGGTTGTAGCGTGTTGTGGATCTTTGAGGTGAATTTAATTAAAGTCTTTTCATATTGGAGATGTTAATTTAGGTCTCCACTATGTTGTGGCCAAACTTGGTGGATTCACATTAAAAGTTTATTTGTAAATTTGGGCCAACATTGCAAATATATTTTATTTTTCTTGGTCGATGAAGTTGTGATGGAATCTCATGTAGTGGATATATAAGGGAAATTAGTTCATTGATGAAGATGATGCTTCATGTGCTCCCATGTGTGTATGTGTGAATATCATTCAATTGGATAGCAGATTGTGAAGAAGTGTTGAGCTTAATTGGAACTATAATCAAGCTTCTGCAAAAGCTATTTTCTCAGTTCATACCCTCCAGATTTTTAATCCAACTCTATTGGGTAGTGAGCCCCTTTTGTAATTGAACAGTGAGCTCTAGGAAGTGTGTGTGAATGCATCTGTCTTTCCCTTGTTATTTTCATTATACTTTTAGCAAAGTATAATCTTTTGGACTAACATCCACTGTGGTTTTTTTCTTTAACAGGGTTTCCATGTAAAAACAATCTTGGTGTTCTTTGTCTCTTTGATGTGCTAATTGCTTGTGGTAATTGTTTATTCACCAGATCTGAGATTAAGGTTAAGTTAGAAAAGTATAAATTTTTGTGACAACTAATTCACCCCCCTCTTAGTTGTTTGTCCTTATTTTTCCAACAATTAGTATCAAAGCTTGTTCCTTTGAAGAAGTCTAACAACTTGAGGTGATTCAAGATGGAAACATTCAAGAAGGATAGTCCTAGATATGATGGTACTAACTATTCATAGTGGAAGATTAGGATGCAATGTCACTTAAGGTGTATTAGTGAATCCTTTTGGAAGATCACAAGAGATCCATATACTATTCCTTAGAATGGCCCCTCTACTGCTGATGAGATCAAAGATGTTGGAAGTAATATTAGGACTATTGAAGCTTTGGTGAGTGCCTTGATAGATTCAGAGATGGCTAATGTGGTAGGTCTGTAGACAGCTCATGAGGATTGGATGAAATTGGAAACTTTGTATGAAGGAGATGCACAGGTGAAGATGGCTAAGCTACAAAGCTTGAAAGGAAAGTATGAGAATCTGAAAAATGGGTGAAGATGAAAATATCACTTCTTTTATGCAGAGAGTAAATGCGATAGTGATGGGTATTAAATGTGTCAGTGGTTTTGTGGATGAGGGTGAAATTATGGCTAAAGTACTTAGATACTTTCCTCCCTCCTAAAAAATGAAGGTTCATGCTATTGAAGAGTTCGGATCAGTAAACAAGATGACAAGAGATACGCTAATACGAAGCTTGCTGCTTTTGAGATAAGTGAATTTGGTGAATCTACACTAAAGAATGAATATGCATTTAAGGCTACTATATCCAAAAGTAACAAGCAAAGATATATTCCAAGAGAGATTTCCAAAAATATATCCAATTATGATGAAGAATTGAAACAACTTGAAGATAAAGAAAGAGAGGTAGAAGAATTGGAAGCACTGATTGCAAAGCAAGAAGGAAGAGGAAAAGGTAAGTATGGAGATGTATTACCTATTAAATTTTTTTCATGTAGTAAAATAGGTCATTTTGCATCAATATGTCTTGAAAGAGTTCCTAGATCTAAGCCTAAGAAGTATAGATTCCCAAAGAGATGCTACTTTGTTGAAGAAGTAGTGACTGGTGATGAGTCTGATAAAGATAATAGTAAAGAAGATGATTGGGCTTTCATTGCTACCATTGAAAACAATCTTGTGGCTACTAAATCTACTAAAGTTGGAAAAGCTCTTGTAGCTCAAGTTGAAGAAAAATATGAATGGGTCATTAATAGTGGATGCTCACATCATATGACTAGTGATAAAAGAAAATTTGTGAGTCTAGAGAAGTATGACGGTGGGGTTGTAAGATTTGGAGATAACAATGTTGGTGTGATTCATGGTAGAGGATCTATTTTCCTTGGTGGTAAGGATAATACTGATGATGTCCTCTATGTTGAAGGCCTGAAGCATAACTTGTTGAGTGTTGGATAGATGGTTTACAAGGGATATGATCTTCAATTCAAAGATGGAAGATGCAAGATTCGTGGAAGTTCTGGGAACATGA
The DNA here is from genome assembly GCA_007258455.2 of Sequoia sempervirens. NCBI lineage: Eukaryota > Viridiplantae > Streptophyta > Pinopsida > Cupressales > Cupressaceae > Sequoia > Sequoia sempervirens. The sequence continues at coordinate 259,396,994 of VDFB02271358.1, read as the reverse complement.
TTGCAACATGAAAGCAAATAAAATATAATATTTTTCACCTAAATACTACTAGTGGAAGTTGTTTAATTTCTTAAGTAGATGAAAGCTAGTTGTGGCATAGGAGATTGTGTCATGTAAACTTTGACAACATTATCAAGATAAGTTCTACTCAATCAGTAAGAGATCTGCCTAGATTAGTGAATCCTGCTAATGTAATATGCAAGGAATGTCTGATGGGTAAACAAGCTAGAGTCTCATTTCGGAGAAAACAATTTCATTCAAATAATTTGTTGGAGCTGCTACATATTGACCTTTGTGGCCCCTCTAGAGTCAGAAGTATTCATGGAGAAAGGTATTTTATGTTGGTTATTGATGATTACTCTAGAATGATTTGGGTTTCCTTTTTGAGAGAAAAATGTGAAGCACTGGAGAAATTCAAAAGTTTCAAGGATATGGTAGAAAATTAGAAAGGTCTCAAAATCAAGTGCTTGAGATCTTATAGAGGTGGTGAGTTTATTTCTAAGGAGTTCAACTCTTATTGTGAAGAGCATGGAATTAAAAGATAGTTATCTACTCCTCGAACCCCTCAACATAATGGAGTTGCAGAGAAAAAGAATAGAACAATTCTGGATGCTACCAGAACCATGATGATGGAAGGAAATGTGTCTTATATGTACTAGAGTGAAGTGGTAAGCATTGTTGTGTATACCTTGAACTAGGTAAATGTGAATGAAAATTTTGGTAAGACCCCTTATGAGTTATGGTTTGGTCACAAACCTACTATCAAGTATTTTAAGATCTTTAGAAGCAAGTGTTATATCAGGAGAGATGATGATATAGGAAAATTTGATGCTAGAAGTAATGAAGGGATCTTCCTAGGTTACTCCACTAAGAACAAGGCCTTCTGGTGATATAACAAAAGATTGAGAAAGATGGTTGAGAGTGCAAATTCCAAAGTTGATGAGGACTTCATCAAATCATCTAGACAATGCAGCTATGATTTAGATGAAGACAACACAAACCAAGGGAAGAACACTTAGACATCGAATCTACTTTAGATTATTCCATATGTTTCGATGAAGCAACCTCAATTTATTTTTGTAAATCAAGCAAGTGAAAAATCATAGAAAAGTGCAAGTGTAGAAGAAAGATCAAAAGAGTCAAAAGTCCAAGTAAGTCCCAAAACTCCAAGATATGTAAAGTTGAATGATTCTAAAAGTCAAATCATAGGAGATAAGAGTAAAGGAGTGTAAACTAGAAGAAAAATAATAGAAGAATATTGTATGATTTCCAAGATTGAACCTAAGAATGTCACTAAAGCCTGTCAAGATGAACACTAGTTGGAAGCTATGAAGAAAGAACTGGCACAGATTGAGAAGAATGACACATGGCTACTGTTCCTAGCCCTAAAGACAAAAATGTTATTGGTACTAAGTGGATATTTAGAAAAAAGTTGAATGAAGAAGGTGAAGTGGTCTGGAATAAAGCAAGACGGGTATGTAAAGGTTATTATCAAATGGAAGGTATTGATTTTGAAGCAACTTTTTCCCCTGTAGCTAGAATTGAAGCTGTGAGATTATTTCTTGCTTATGCTACACACAAGAATTATAAAGTCTATCAAATGGACGTGAATTTTGCATTTCTAAATGGAGAACTAGAAGAAGTATACATTGAACAATCAGATGGATTTCAGCTAACAGATAAGGGAGATATGGTTTGTAGATGGAAGAAAGCACTATATGGACTTAAACAAGCCCCCAGAGCCTGGTATGCTAGATTGGACAAATATCTACTAAAGCTTCGATTCACTAAAGGTACTACTAATAGCAACTTATACTTCAAGTTAGATCATGATAAAGAGTTGATTATAAGAGTTTTTGTTGATGACATCATTTTTGGAGGTGATGACAATCTATGTATGAAGTTTGTTGATGAGATGAAGAGTGAATTTGAGAAGACCATGATTGGTGAGATGAAGTTTTTTCTGGGATTTCAAATTACACAATTGGACTAGGGAATCTTCATATCTTAGTCCAAATATGTGAAAGAACTACTAAAGAAGTTTGGAATGGATGAATCCAAACCTGTTGGTACTCCCATGGTGATCGGATGTAAGTTGACACAGAATGATGATTCTCCAAAGGAAAATCAAACTAGGTAAAAATCAATGATCGATGGATTTCTCTACTTGAAACAGACTAGACTAGACATCATGAATGTTGTATGTATGGTTGATAGATTTTAGGCTGATCCAAAGGAATCACATTTGACTACTATCAAAAGAATTTTTAGATATCTAAAAGGAATAATTAACTTTGGAATTTGGTATCCAAAGGATGCTAATCTCACTTTGTGTGCATACACTAATGCGGATTGGGTTGGTGATGTAGATGACATGAAAAGTACTATTGGTGGTGCGTTCTTCCTAAGGAAGAAGCTAATATCTTGGTTGAGTAAAAAGAAAAAATCAATTTCTTTATCTACTACTAAAGCAAAATACATTATTGCTACCAATAATTGTACTCAAGTGATATGGATGAAACATATACTGAGAGATATTAGGGTGATATATGAAGAGCCTATTGCTATATATTGTGACAACTCAAGTATAATAAACATCTCAAGGAATCCAGCACTACACTCTAATACTAAACATATATCAATCAAGTTTCATTTCTTGAGGGAAAAAGTAAATGAGAAAGAAGTCAGATTGGAGTATGTGCCTACCAAAGAACAAATTGCAGATAGATTTACTAAGACTTTGTTGAAGGATACTTTTGATTATCTCACTGGAATGCTAGGGGTAATTACCCCTCCTGATAAGAACTAAATGATGCATTTTTTTGCATCAATCCATGAGCTTCATTGCTATATTTTGATTTGGATTGATGTTTTTGTGGCTGCTACTCAGGGGGAGTAGTCAAATGTGTAGATATGTGGTTCATAGCGTGTGCATGGAAAGGTCATTGTTACCTCTTCCATTGATGCAAAGGGGGAGAAGTTCAATTGAGAGAAGTGTAGAAGAAGTCAATTTGTTGGGTTGATGATATTTTTCACATCATGTGTTGCCATCAATGCCAAAGGGGGATATTTTTGGATGTTGTGGATGTGTTGCTGATATGTGGTTGTCATTGATGTCAACACTATTAGCATTTGGTGTATCAATTGTTTTATATGTCAAGGATATTGAGAAAATTGTAAAAGAAAGTTGTGTTACCAGCGGAACTATACAAGTCATGATGGTGTCCTATTCTGTATGTTGAAGATTAGCTAATGTGGGTTAAAGGGTTTATTGTTGAGTTTATCCAGATCATCTACTGAAAGCTTTAGAGGTTCGTGTGAAGTTTTGAGTACATTGTGGTCTGACAGTGTTTTGCTAGTCTCTATCAGTATTCTTGAATGAAGATTGTGTGATTCTGGTTATCTCAGTTGGTGCAAATGCTTCTTTGTTGTTTCTCAGTGTTCTTAGATGTCTCTAGATCATTCTCTATCTTTGTGGTATGTCCACATTAATCAGTGTGCTCATGGTTGAAGATCTTTTCTTGTACATGTTCAATTTTTCATGTTTCTAGCTGACATGTTGGTGGCAGCATGCTGTGGATCTTCAAGGTGAAATTAATTAAGTATTTTCATATTGGAGATGTTAATTTGGGTCTCCACAATGTTGTGGCTGACCTTGGTGGATTCACATTAAAATTTTATTTATAATATGGGATGACATTGCAAATATATTTTATTTTTCTTGGTCGACAAAGTTGTGATGGAATCTCATGTAGCGGATATATAAGGGCGATTAGTTCATTGATGAATATGATGCTTCGTGTGCTCCCATGTGTGTATGTGTGAATAGCATTCAATTGTAGAGCAGAGTGTGAAGAAGTTTGTGTGAAGTGTGAAGAAGTGTTGAGCTTAACTGGAACTATAATCAGGCTTGTGTAGAAGCTATTTTCTCAATTCACACCCTCTAGATTTTTAATCCAACTCTATTGGCTAGTGAGCCCCTTTTGTAATTGAGCAGTGAGCTCTAGGCAGTGTGCTTGAATGCATGTGCATTCCCCTTGTTATTTTCATTATACTTTTAGCAGAGTATAATCTTGTGGACTAACATCCACCATGGTTTTTCCCCTAACCGGGTTTCCACATAAAAAAAATCTTGGTGTTCTTTGTCTCTATGATGTGTTAATTGCTTGTGGTTAATTGTTTATTCATCAAATTTGAGATTAAGGTTAAGTTAAGTTAGAAAAGTTTAAATTTCTATGATAACTAATTCACCCCCCTTCTCAGTTGTCTTTCCTTGTTTTTCCAATAGCTCCAATATTGAAGGAGACACTTATTCACTAAATTTCAAGAAATCAAAAAGTTGCATAAGTCCAAGGAAGATACTTCATCCAATATGAATGGACTACTAAGAATTGGAGGAAGAAACTAAGTAATAGACTCAAAGGATTCATAAAGTAGGTGTGATGATAAGTTTAATTGATTGCATATTTAGGATAAACTAGAATGATATAATTATTTGGCTGATGCAGAACCATTATTCTGGAAGGAAACAAAGTAAGATGTTGTAATGTATGTAGTAATTTGTCTAGTGTGACAAAGGGTGAAGAAAAGATATCATCATTGAAAAGACTTGTATACTCCCATGAAATTCTACAGAGGAAGTGACAGATCATTAGAATATTTTTGATCTTTCTATGTGAATGGATTTGGAATAATGTTATGGTGGTCAGAATCACAAAGGCAACCAATTTCTGGTTGGAAAATTTGATTTGTAGGTTATCAGTCCTAAACAAAAAATTTGTGTAAAGTAGTTGCTTGATGTTTTTGAGAAGGATATCTTAGATAGGTTCAGACAAGTAGCATTAAGGTTTTGTGTAAACCATGATCACCTTGTTTAAAATTCAATTGAATGTATGCTCAACTTATTACTTTGAGTCAGCTAGTCAAGAAAAAAACAATAAATCAAATCTTGGAGGATTTTTAGAATACTTTTATTATAAAAATTCTTATCATTTCACATTGAAATTTGATTCATTTGAAACATTATATGGAAGGAAGGGATAAAATCCTATAAGCTAGAATAAAATAGGAAATAGGATTAGTCATAGAATGGAAATATTGTCATAAATGGAAGAACAAATCAAGATGATCAAGGAAAGCTCTATTGATATAGAGCACGGGTCAAGAAGTATTATTACTATGATTAATATTGACAAGTGTCTAAGGGAAGTATTATGCTTGAGATGAACTTTAGTCAAGAAGCAATATTATTATGCTAAGGTAAATATTAGTGTTAGTGATGTACTTTCCTAGATTCTGAATTATCTAATAGTGTAAAGACCAAAGGAAGGATGCGATCCATGGTGTAGTGTGTAATACAATGCCATTCCTTTTCTATTAGGGTTATATTAAGGATAATTATGTGTTAGCCAACAAGAATGTGTTTTTCCAATCACTGTGGTATAGGTTTTATGTAGGATTTAGTCACTATTGTACTTATGATGTGCATATTATTCAAAGTAATTGTGATGTATGGTTCCTTGGAGAAAATTTTTGCTTGAATCACACAAGTTCTTCCCATACATTAGTAGAGTCACTTAGTGCAAGGTTCAAGAAGGACATGATTGAAAAGCTCCAAGCTATGAGGGAAGACTATTTGGACATTTATGATAATTTACTTATTTTTTGCAAGATTTAGAAAATTGAAATTATAACCTTTTTTTGACTTTATTTGTATGTTTCGATACTTTAAATCATTGAGGAGGATGATTCATAAGCGGGGAAGTATGTTACACCCTATTTCTCATTAATCAAATTTCTTTTACATTTATGAGTAAACATGATGATAAATGTAAATCATGACTTTAATATGTTCAATGGGGGTCAGTGTAAGATCATGGGGGTCCAAACTAGGCCCTTAAGTGGCAATAAAAATTCAGAAAAACAAAGTTAGGAAATATGAAATAAAAATTTGAATAGGTCATTAACATAATTTGAAAAATATATAAGAACAAAATTTGTAGCAAATTGAATGTAGTTTCAATTATACTAATCCTTTTTTGGAAAAAATTAAATCTATTTGGTGAAAATTTAAAATTTCAACGTAGTAGTACTAAATGTTTAGAAAAAAATAAGAAGTAGGTGTATGTTTGACCAACCCAATTACAAGAAAAGAACAATATTTATTTTTTAAACTTTCAATATAAGTAGAGGAAAAATGTCCAGATGTGTCACATTTTCTTTTATAATTTTTTTGCAAGTAAATAATTAGTTATTAATTAGTTATTAATTTTTTTTAAAATATTAAAACTTGTTTCTCTAACCACCATATTTTAAGAAATCTAAGGTAGTAAAAAAACTTCTTACACTAAACATGAGAGGAGAATAATGAAAATCTTTACTTATCTTTAACAGTTACAAAAACTTAAAAGAATAAACATAAATATCATGCATGCCATGACATAGTGATTTATGTGGGGAAAACCCTTTCAGGAGAAAAACCCCACACTGTAAAGCCACCCAATATATTATTTAGAAATCACAAAGATTACAATATACTTGCAGACCAAGCTTCTTACAAGAGTATCACCACCAAAGATCAAGAGAAAACATGACCGCTATTAAACTCTCATAAAACATCACACTCTACCGCAACTATAATACAATGCCCTCATAAAATAGAGTTAAATTCTAGGGAAAGACATGCCAACAAGATATCTTCCATTAGATGTAAACCTAATAATGAATGGTACAGATTTATAATATGTCATTTTAATGTATGTTAGCCATTTTAGAAGTTTCCCAAAAAATTTAACACGCTCACATTTTTCTCCTCAATGCCACCCCATGCTCTCATTGCATATTACACCTATCGGTGTAACTAGTATATATATATATATATATATATATATATATCCTATCAACAATTACCTTTATATAATTCCAAGGTTGGGAGACATTTTCTGAAAAAATCTCCCACTTGTCAAACACCTTGTAAGAGCAACGAGATAAATTAAACATTGTCTCTTAATTGCTAGGGCTTGAAAGGCCCATAGTCTTTGAACACCATCTAAACTTCTCTATGCTCATAGGCTTAGTTAAAGAATTAGTAACATTCATCAAATTATCTATCTTAACCAACTTCACCTTGCCATATTTGGCCATATCTCTAACAAAATGATATTGCACATCAATGTGCTTGGTCCTGGCATGAAATGTCAAAATCATGGCTAGACATATCACATTCTGACTGTCACAATAAATTGTCACTACACCTTGTTATATTCCAATATCTTAACATAGTCTTAAGCCAAACGAATTCTTTACAAACATGAGTAGCTACCATATAATATACTTTAGTATTTGACAAAGCAACCACAACTTGTCACTTACTCATCCAACTAATTGCACCACCAAATAAAGTAAACACATAAGCACTGGTGGATTTTTTGCTATCAACATCACCTACCTAGTCTAAATCCACATAACCATGACTATCAAGTGAAAAAATTTCTTCAAACATATTACTATGATAATATAAGGTTTACTTTGAGGTACCTTGCAAATATTTGAAGACTCTTTTAACTGCATCCCAATGAACTCTACCAGGATTAGACACTCTGGTAAGACACTCTACTCATGTCTTCCATATTTGATGGAGATGTTAGACAATCTAAAATAGATAAATTTGTTCCAACTAAAACAAGAACACAAAATGGTCTACAATCTTGCATATCAAACTATTGTAAAATTGAATTGACATGCTTACTTTGGTCAAGCCATAGCTTTCTTTTCACTCTATCTCTATTAATTTTTGGTACCACATCCTAGGACTCTGGTTAAGGCCATATAAAGATTTCTTCAATTTGAAAACCAATTTACTTTTTCCTTTCACCATGTAGTGCTCTAGCTATGTCATATAAATATCCTCCTCCAAATCACCATGAAGGAAAGCAATTTTCACATCCATTTTCTCAACCTTTAAATCATAAGCAACAACAATAGAAAGAAAAGATCTAATGGATTTCATTTTTTCAATAGGAGAAAATATCTCACCATAATCAACACCCTCAACTTTAGAGTAACCCTTCACCACCAACCTTGCTTTGTACTTCTCAATACCTCCATATGAACCAATATCTTTCTTGAACACCCATTTGCAACCAATAGGTTTTTGTCCTTCAGGAAATGGTACAAGATCCCATGTATTATTCTTTTTCAAAGATGCCATTTCTTCATCCATAGAAATATTCTAGGATTCTACATCATTCATACCTAGTGCATCTTCTACAAATATGGGTTCATCGATGTTAGTATTCAAAGAAAAATACATCTCCAATCATCAGGTGAATACCTTTTAGGTGGTTGTCTATGCCTTGTAGACCTACGAACAAGATGAGTTGGAGGTTCATCCTCCTCTTTTGAATATGCAGAGCTAGATGAGCTCTCCTCAACTTATTGTCTATCCTTGGGCCTTGATTCAACTTTCTCAAGTGTAGAAGGAAATTGAATCACATATTCTTGTTTACTTTGTTTTGGTTGCAATGTAATAGAAGAAGGTTTAGTTTCTCTAAAAATAGCAGTTCTATTATGAATTACCTTTTGTGCAAGAAGATCCCAAAGCTTGTATTCTTTCATACCATAACTATATTCAATGAAGATACATTTCATAGCCTTATTCTCCAACTTTGTTTTCTTCTCCTTTAGAATATGTGTATATTCCTCACAACCAAAAAATATAAGATGAATTAATGAAGGTTTGCAACCCAACCATCCCTCTATAGGTGTCTTATCAACAAGAGTTGATGTAGGAGACCTGTTAATCAAGTAACAAGTAGTGGCAATAGCTTCATCCCAAAACCTTTGTTCTAGACCAACCCCACTCAAAATACTCCTAGCCTTCTCCATCAGTGTACTATTTTTCTTTCTACAACTCCATTATGTTGTGGAGAATATGGATTTTCCTTCTATCTATGAATACCACAATCTTTATAGAGTTTATTAAAAAAATTAGAGAAAAATTTACTGCCATTATCAACCCTCAAACATTTTGTTTTCTCTTCAACCTGCAATTCAACCATTTCTTTAAATTATTTAAATCAACTAAAAATTTCAAGTTTACTCTTTAGAAACTATACCCATTTCCTTCTACTATAATCATCAATAAATGAAACATAATATGTGGATTTACCAATCAAATGAACATCTATAGGACCAAATACATCAAAATGAATAAGATCCAATACACCACAAGATTTGTGAGAAATCGAGTAAAAACGAACATGGTTTTGTTTTCCATAAATGCAATGTTCACAAAAATCAAATTCAAGATTACAATTAGGCATACCTTCAACAAGGTTTTTATTTTTCAAGGTCCTGAGACCCTTTTCTCCAATGTGGCCAAGTCTCTGGTGCCATAACATAGTTTTCTCTATAGGTAACTTTTTCTTAGAAGAAAGAGCACCCTTGGGTACCCAAAAGCCATGACCATCTATTGAAGAAGAAACCCTACCTCTTCCACATACTTTTTTTTCATAGAACTACCATTGCACTCAATACCACATGCATCAGGCTTATACAATGTGACATATCTGGCACTTCTAGAAATCACCATAGCACCTCTAACCATCTTACATCCTGCATTAGAAAATACTACATGTACACCCGCATCTATTAGTTTTCTGACAAATAGCATATTTCATGCTAATACAGGGATATGCAACACACCATTAATCCCTTTTATTCTACCATCAGGAAATCTAATTTAACTTTACCATGGCCAACAATGTCTAAATAAGAATCATCACCCAAGTGCACCTTATCTCCATCAAATTCTTCATATTCAAAAAATAAATCTCTATTAAAGGTCATATGGAAGGATGCACCTAAGTCAATTAACCATGCATCATCACCTACACGAGTTGCCAAAGCTACAATGAATGCATCACCATCTTCCTTCTCGAACTCAAAATCATAATCAAATCTATTGTTTTTATTCTTCTTTTCTTCTTTTCATTCCTTATGAACATGTCTAGGATTACCATAGTTACAACAAATAACTTTGGACTTTCTAGGATACTTAGATCTCCCCATGGACTTGGATTTGTCATGTTGCTCATTCTTATTTCTGTTTTCCTTAGGTCTTCTACAAATATTTAGGGCCTCCTTGGCAGTGATGGATACCTTCTCATCTCTTCAGAAAGCAAAGAACCCACCACATATTTCATCTTCAAAATAATAGAAGTACTCCTAATAGCCATAACAAGAGAATCCCACAAATCAGGAAAAGGACAAAGCAATATTTGACATTTCTCCTCCTCATTCATTTTAACACCAACTGATGAAAATTGAACCACCAAAATATTGAATGCTTCTAGGTGGTCTATGATTTGTCCATCCTCTCCCATTCTCAAGGAGTATAATTTCTTCCTCAAGAAAATCTTGTTCACTAAATATTTGGCTTGATACATCTCACCAAGCTTCTTCCATAGTTTATGTTCAGAGGTCTCCTCATGGACAATAGTTAACATAGAGTTTTCCAAGTATAATCAGATTAGACATTTGGCTTTACAATCCATAACATCATATTGAGTATCTTGAGTAGAATTTGTAGGCCTTGAAACATTCTCATCAATAGCATCCCATAGATCTTGATCTATCAATAGGTCCTCCATCTTTAGCTTCCACATCTAAAAATTACTTCCAAAAAATTTCTCCACCTCTATTCTCCCTGATGAACTTGCCATCTAAAAAATTCCTACAAAAAGATCACAAATTTGTTTCTACACAATCTCCCACTCAAATCTGGATTAGTTCAAAAACCCAACAACCAACAATTGAAACCAAAGGTGATCAAGCTTTGATACCACTCGTAAGGAAGATAAGGTAGTGGAATGATTTCCTACACTAATCTTAAGAGGAGAATATTTAAAAAACTTAAAAAGAATAAACATAAATATCATGCATACCATGACACAATGATTTACGTGGGGAAAACCCTTTTGGGAGAAAAACCCCACACTCCAAAAGCCACCTGATATATTATTCAAAAATCACAAAGATTACAATATACTTGCAGAGCAAGCTTCTCATAGGAGTAACACCACCAGAGCTCAAGAGATAACATGACCACTATCGGACTCTTAGAAAACATCACACTCTACTACACCTATAATACAATGCCCTCATAAAATAGAGTTACATTCTAGGGAAAGACATGCCAACAAAATATATTCCATTAGAACTAAAACCTAATAATGAATAGTTCGGATTTACAATATATCATTTTAATGTATGTCAGTCATTTGGAGTTTCCTAAAAAAGTTAGCAGGCACACATTTCACTCCTCAAGGCCACCTCGCGCTCCCATTGTATATTACACATATCGATTCAAATATATATATATATATGTGTGTGTGTGTGTGTGTGTGTGTGTGTGTGTGTGTGTGTGTGTGTGTGTGTGTGTGTTCATATATATATCCTATCAACAATAACCTTTATATAACTACAAGGTTGAGACACATTTTCGCAACACATACGTCAGTCAAATATTTATGAAATTCACTTTTTTTTATCCTATAGTACATGGGAAGAATAGAATGTTACACACTTTTCAGATTTGGAAAATATGAAATCATTTGAGAATTATATATGTTTTCTAGTCAACCCATTGATCAAGACTTTACTCATAAATGTAGAAAATCAATAATAATTATCTACTAAATTAAAAAATAAGATATATCTTATATTGGTGTAAAGCTGAAAATTTTCTTAATAAACCCTTTTTCATTTCATCAAATTTGGATAAAAAAAATCATAAGCCATTTTTTTGTGATATCGCCACTTTTTGGACCCCCATGATCATGCACTCACCCATGGGTGAATGAAATACTTAAATATGATTTATCATGTTATTAATTTTAATACATGATTATGTTTTGTGTAATCTAAGGGAAAATGTGATCAATGAATATGTGTTGCAATATGACTGTTTTAATGATTTGATGATTCCAATGACATAAGATGCAAATGAATTTCATTTTATCAGCTAACGACCTTTGTGATACACTAAGTTGGATGTAGGAAAGGATCGAGCCCTCTGAAAGAGAGGGGGGGTATCACTAAGGAGAGGAGCTTGGTTTGGTAACCCCTAATGTTCCTGCTTGAGCTATCACACACTGATGCAAAGCATCTACCAAAATCCACAAACCATCAAGGGTACTTCTAACCCTAAACACAACTAAGAAGATCCATTTAACCAATCATCAATATTTCACTTATCTATTCAACAAAATCGATCAAATTCACTTGCCAATCATAAGGCTACCAAACACCAAAATCACCCAATCAGTATTCTAGAACTTTATTAGACTCAAGTACATCTTAACCATCTTCAAATTGACTAAACCAAAACAATAACATCATTGAAAAAAACTGAACCAACCAAGTCATTCACTATTCACCAAATTACCCTTCATTTCAATTTGTTTCAATGAGGTAAAAAGAAAACCATTCACTCAATCTTGCTTCAATATTTTTTATAAAACTATATCACTTTTATTATCATCAAATTGACTAAAACAAAGCAAATATCTGGTAAGAAAACTCTGAAACATTCAACTTGATCAACTTGCACCCTCAAGTCACCAATTTACACCATGATTCCACATTGTTCAAAACACCAAAACAAAAAGTTTTGTTTTCTAAACTTAGTCCAAGCATTGAGACATACTTACCAACATCTACTTGACAATTTCAAGATAAATTCAAACCCTCATATCACTGTTCCATCATAATCTCAATTTCGTGCATTCAAAGACCCGTATTCAAAAATTATTGCAACATGACAAAAGAGGGTATTCCAACCAATCCACATTGAATCTCCATGAACTAAACATACCTTTAGGAACCCATTTCATCCTACTTTAACATACCTCAAGAGCATATATACTTTTTTTAGAAAATGCATGAGAACCAATAGACTATCTGTAGGTAAATGCCCCAAATTAGACCAGATTTACAAAGAAAGTACCTTCAATTCAACTCCAAATACCCAAATAACCTTGGGAATCATTGATTCGGGTTTCAAAACTTCCATTTCACCAAATTTTATAGATTGGAAAACTCAATAATGCAACTTATTGTAAAACCCTCATTCAAGTATAATTTTGAATCAAGCAACCAAGGGTTTATTGAGAATTCCCTTTACAAACCTTATGCCACCTTGAAAATTCTTCAAAAATATTTTAATAGGTCTGCACTAACTATCCAAACTCTCTTCCAATCTATTTGCATGCTTTTACGTCATTTTCCACCTTGGAGCAACACTTTTCATGAAGGAAAACTTTGTATTTTTTGAGTGATCAGCAACCAAACATTGGATTCTTATTTTACCCTACAATTAACAACACACACAACACTTAAATAATCCTATACTAACCTACTCCACCAAAATACAAGGCCTAAATTGGTGGAGTAGACATTAAAACCTAATTAGACTCTCAAAACCCCAATTTGAGGGTTTCAAACCAAGTTATAGAAAATATGCTCAAACAAATGATATATTCAATAGATTCCATCATAAATGTATTCAAATGAAAGATAGTTCTCTATTCTACTTGAAGCCAAAATTTTAGAGACTAATGCTGCCATACAGATTGTACAAAATTGATAAATAACAGAGAAACAACTGTATTTTTATGAACATGATACTTTTATTGATAGCAACTCTTCAAGAATACAATCTTCTCTATTGTCTTGGCCTTCCAATGACTTAAATAGATGTTTCAAGAAGTTAAAGAAAATTACTTTACAAGTTCAATGACCTATCCTTTCATTTTCCCACAAAAGACTCTTCATCTTCCTTTTGCACTTTGTACATTTTTCAAATTTCCCAATTTTAAAACTTTGCAATTTTTTCAAGTTTTACACTTTTCACTATTTTGACCCCCTAGAGACCTATCAAAGAATCCAATACATTGGAAATGACTCTTTTACATGCTTTTACATTTGAAAAATCAAATTTTATGAAAATTCTTGATGGAGACTTAGCAATATCTTTAGGTGCTCCTGCACCACACACTCACATCCTAGTTTGGTCAAGCTAAGTCAAGTCAGTCCAGGATTCAATAAGTAAACCCTTGGTCTTAGTTTTGTGATGATTGGGATGTTTGAGTATTTACTTTTAATGTATTTGTATGTTTCCTTGGTTTGTGTTAAAGTAATTAAACCACTGTATTGGATATATGTTTTACTTCGTATATATATGTTGATTGATATGTATATATTAGATGTATATATATGCATATGTGTGATAACTCGTGTATATGAACATATCATGTATGTGCACACATAGGTATAAATAATTATGTATACACATATATGGATACACCATACACATAGGAAATCAGTTAGATACATATATACATTTTGTACGTATACCTATTAGTATATATAGATGTGAACTTGTTATTAAATCATGATATATATGCATATATGCATATATATGTATATATAAATGTATTTGGTAATATATAAATACATACATACGTATATATGTATCCAAAATATATTTTTATGAAGATATAATTGAAAATAATATGTATATATACATTAATATATATGCATTGTGATATATATAGATATATATATTAATAATAATATATAGTAAATAGTTACCAATGCATATGTAATATGAATTAAGTGAATATAGTATCACTTATACATAGAGAATAATGTAATCAAATTTTAAGTTAAAATCCAAGCATATATTTAATATATGAGATCGAGTGTTATTGTAGCATAAAGTGAATGACTTATTACCAATGGCATTTTATAAACTTTAAATAGTGCTTAATGTTGCATTATATCAAATTATGTAGATGCATTTAAATAGAAAAGAAACTAAGTAATATAAAATCAACACACAACTTAAAGAAGGGTGATAGACTTGGTCAAAATCCATGATGTGGCAAAAAATAGTGAGGGAGTTTGGTTTTCTTTGGATGGAAACCACTAAAATAAGTGCCAAATCAAGATGTGGCAAGAAATAGAAGGCACTAGTTATTGGTAGTTCAATGAGGAAACTCAGTTGAGCAAGAGAGGTAAAAGTTGATTGGACTATTTATGAATGTTTGCATTTTAGTGATTTGTGTAGCCACTTTGCACATAGATTGGCTTAGTCGACTTATTTAGAAGGGAAATTGGTTTTTGTTGTTTAGTGGTGGAGATTGAAAGGAAAAGGTGGTATATTTGAGAACTTAATTATAGTTGTGAGCTTCTAATTTTTGTATAAATAGGGGATAGCCTTTTGAGTTTTAGGCATTCATTCTTTTCAATGTTGCAATCCATCTTGCTATATAATTTCTTGAGCATAAATCTAAGTTGTTGAGTTTCATAGAGAGGTGTGAGAGAGTGAGTTTTACATTGAGAGAATTAGAGGTTTTGTTGGTATAGTTTGAGAATTTGAAAAGAGGCTAGGATTGGAGATAGGTTGATTATAGAAGGAGCAACAAGTGTGACTATGTGAGTTCAACTTAGAAGGAAGTTTCTTCATTGGGAACTATAATTCTAGGCATGATAGTCTTTTTCTTTCAATATTGTGATTGTGTATGTTTGTGAGTGTTTGTGAAAATAATGGTTCCATACTATAATGAACTTTCATGCACATTGAATAATGAAATTATACTAGTTGATATGTAGTTATCCATTATGTTGGAATATATGTTTTTATTGAATAAGTGAAAGTGCTTGAGCAAGTTATAATTGTTTACTATAGTTTTTGAGAAAGCTTATGAATATGGCTAGATTAGAAATAAGTTGTTTCAGATATCATAATAGTATGATGTGTATATAATTATTATGTGTTGCAAGTATGAGAAAGCTTTGATGGTGTTGTCATTTATGTCAACATAGTTTGGTATGTTGCAGATTGTGCACATATAGCTGAGATACTATTGAGATGTTGTGAGTACATGCAGCTATCTTTATGGTGTTGTAGATGTGTTGGATTGATGAGTTTCCAAGTGCTTTTGAGAAAATTAATAAAGAAGAGAAGTCAGAGTGATAAATGTGTTCAAAAAGTGCTTCAGTATATTCTCCACATTTCTTCTATGTTGATCCTATGTTTGTGCAGATCTAAAAGATTGATAATGGTGATCTGGTGGTGATATCTCCTAAGTTTTATCTTTTGGTTTGATGGTACATGAAAGTTGTGTTCACTAGTATATGAACTATTCTGGCAGAGTTGGTCTTTTGTGGACTAGGAGAAATAGTTTTGCTCCATAGTCCTCCGTTATTTTTTTTAGATCCTGTGGATCTGGGATATGTCTTGTGAAGGAATTTTTTGTGCTCTAGAAAAGAAGTTTGAAGTTTGGTGATCTAGAATTCATTTTTCAGTGTGAATTTTTATAGTCCAGATCAACTGGTGAAAGGTGTTTAGTGTTTGAAGTTTGTTGTTTTTGATGCAGATGTATCTAGAGAATTATGAGATGTATTCTCATGCATAATGAAGCATGTTGTGGCATTTGTGTGTCATCTTATTGTTGGGAAGCATGTACATCAATGTTATTTTTTGTTTTCATTAGGTTTGGCCAACTTGGTGTTTACACTTCATTCGAAGAATAAAATTTAATTAAGGAAGCATGTGGTTGATTCAAGATGTTAATTTTTTTTATCTTGAAATATGTTTTATTGGTCCATGCTCATTCCTTTGCACCATAGGAATGTTGAGTCACTGACCTAATTTTAATTTATGAAAAGAGGTAATTGTGGCCGACCTTGGAGAAATTTTCTAAGGTTAAGGATGGTATAAAAGCAAGTCGAATTGTGAAGAGTTGTATGATAGTGTGATGCAAAGTGATGAAAGTGAGCCAAAAATCACAAGAGTAGAAATGTGTGTGTGAGTTGTGACAACAGTTCTTCATTGTGTTGGATTCCTTATTCAAGCTACGAGTGTGTGTTAATTGTTGTGGTGGATCTTTTGTTCTCTTTTGTATTTGTAGGCAGTGAACCTCCCTGTTGGACAATGAGTCCTTTTTTTAGGCAATGAGCCTTTGTACTTGGATAGTGAGTCCTCTTTTGGGAAGTGAGCCCTTGGTAGCGAGCCTTTGTATTTAGTTTCATAATCTTTATATTTTGAGTTAACCCTCATCATGGCTTTTTCCTTATTGGGTTTTCCACGTAAAAATCTGGTGTTTATTATGTTGATTTACTTTTTGTTATTTGGGCTTCACGCTCTTAAAAACAAACTAGTGTGGCTATGGAATTAATAAGTGTTCAAGTTTTAAGTTTGAATTTTGTGACAACTAATTCACCTCCCCTCTCATTTTTCCTATGCCTATTTAACAATTGGTATTAGAGCTTTGGTTCCTTGGTGTAGAGCTTAATCACTTAAGGAAGATCCAATGGCACATAAGTTGGCAATCCCTATGTTTGATGGAACTAACTACAATGATTGGAAGGGACAAATGAAAGGATATATTATCTCCTTTGGTTTCAAGACCTAGAAGGCTATTGAGACAAAGTATACACCCCAATCTAGTGGTCTTACTACTACATATGAGATATCTTCTTATGAAGAAAATGAGAAGGAAAAGTATGCTATTTGTAGTGGCTTATCTAAAAATTAGAGAGCTAAGGTTATTTCTTTGGATATTGCATATGAAGTCTAGAAGAAGTTGGAAGACATGTATGAAGGAAAGGAAAGAGTGAAATTGAAAGAGAAGTTGGCAGCGAAGCACAAATTTGTAAATCTAAAAATGGAAGAAGGTGAAGAATTTACAAGTTTCTTTCAAAGGGTTGAATTGACTGCAAATGAAGTTAGAAATCAAGGAGTAAAACCATCAAATCAAGATATAATTGAGAAGATCCTAATAACCCTACCAGATTGCTACAAGTGACAAGATCTTGGTGATTGAAGAAATGTATGATCCTAAGAAGTACACTTTAGAACAATTTTTCAACACCTTGCAAGCATTTGAGATGAGAAAATTCTAGAAAGAAGATAAGATGGAAGAAAAGACATAAACATAATTTAAGGCAATGAATATTGAAGAAAAACTGAATAGTGATGGTGTTGATGAGTTGGAAGCAAACTTCACTAGGAAGTTGAAGAAAGGCACTAGAAATTATAAAGGTATGTTGCCCTTTAAATGTCCCAGTTGTGGTAATATTGGTCATTATGCTTCAAGATGTCTAAATAGAGTTGTACATAAGAAGAGAAAGGATTATAAGGATAAGGATAGAAAGGATAAGAAATATAAGAAGTTGTACTATGTTAAAGAAGAATCATGAATTTTTGATGATGAATTTGAGAATAAAGTTGATGATAGTGAATGCTTATGATTAGCTTTGGAAAGTAAATCTATATCCACTATGCTTATTATTAGCTTTGGAAAGTAAATCTATATCCACTAACTCTGGGAAATGTGTAAGTAATAAGGCTCCAAAGAAAAAGAAAAATAGGATGGAAGGTACTTTGGTTACCACTTTTCATGCAAGATAGGATGAGAACTATTGGGTAATTGATAGTGGATGTTCTAATCACATGACTAGAGATAAGAGTAAGTTCACTAAACTTGAGAAATATGATGGTGGTTTAGTTATGTTCAACAATGATTCAAGAGCTAAGATTTGTGGGAAAGGTTCAATTAGTTTTGATGGAGTGCACAGTACTGATGGTGTATATTATGTGAAGGGTTTGAGGCATAACCTTCTAAGTGTTGGTTAGATGTGTAGAAATGGTTTTAAACTTGTGTTTCAGAATAATACTTGTGAAATCATAAAAGGATCTAAAAATGGAGATATGATTTCTACTGGAAGAATAACTCATGGAAACATCTATGAGCTGAAGGGAGTTGATGGTCATTGCCTTGTATCTCAAATCAGTTAAATTTGGTTATGGCACTAGAGAATGGGACATGTAAATTTTGATAACCTGGTCAAAATTTGTGCAAAGGAGATTGTTCAAGGGCTGCCTAGAATCACAAGACCTACTAATACCATTTGTAGAAGTTGATTGGGAAAATAGACAAGATACAATTTTAAGGGAAAAGAGTATTTTACTACTAGAATGCTAGAGTTAATTCATACAGATCTTTGTGGTCCGAATAGGACCAGAAGCCTAAATGGTGACAAATATTTCATGTTGCTTATTGATGATTATACTCGAATGACATGGGTTTCTTTTCTTATACTAGAAAAGACTCGTGCTCTAGATAGGTGTAAGGTATTCAAACCAAGAGTGGAAAATGAAGTAGATTTGAAAATCAAGTGTTTGAGATCTGATAGAGGTGGAGAATTCACTTCTGGTGAATTTAATGCATTTTGTAAATAACATGGCATAAGAATACAATTTTATGCTCTGACAACCCCTCAGTAGAATGAAGTAGTTGAAAGGAAAAATAGGATAGTACAAGAAGCTACTAGAAGCATGATGAAAGAATCAAATGTACTAGATGTGTACTGGAGAGAAGTAATACACACTATTGTTTATGTTCTTAATAGAGTCTAGATCAGACACAACAACAAAAAGACTCCTTTTCAGTTATGGATTGGTAATACTCCTACTGTGAAGTATTTTAAGGTATTTGGAAGCAAATTTTATATTAAAAGAGCTGATGAAAATATTGGAAAGTTTGATGCTAGATGTGATGAAGGAATTTTTCTTGGATACTCTACTAATAGCAAAGCATACATATGCTTTAATAAAAGATTGAGAAAGATTATTGAAATTGCTTATGTGAAAGTTGATGAAGACATACGTAGAACTATTATGACAAGTGAAGTTGAACTTGATGATCCTATCTATGGACATGTAGCTGAGGAACACAAGAAGGAAGAAGTAGAGAAAGAAGAATAGTTGGAAGAAGAAGAAGAAGAGAATGAGCCAAAACCTGCTATTATGACTCCTAAGTATGTATAGAAGAACCATCTGGAGGAATAGATAATTGAAGATAAAAGTGAAGGTGTGAAGACAAGAAGAAGAGTTGCAACTGAGGTAAATTTGTGTCTACTTTCTAAAATTGAACCAAAATTTGTAAGTGAAGCATGTGAAGATGAAAGTTGGATGAGAGTTATGAAAGAAGATTTGCAGCAGATAGAAAAGAATTAGACATGGGAACTAGTCCCTAGGCCTATGAATAAAAATGTGATTGGTTCAAAATGGGTGTTCCAAAATAAGCTAAATGAAAGTAGAGAAGTTTTAAGGAATAAGGAAAGACTGGTATGCAAGGGACATTCACAAGTTGAAGGTATAAATTTTGAAGAAACATTTACCCCTGTGGCCAGAATGGAAGCTATTAGGATGTTTTTGGCATTTTCTACCCACAAGGACTTCAAAGTGTATTAGATGGATGTTAAGTTAGCATTCTAAATGGTGAATTAGAGCAAGAAGTGTATATGGAACAACCCGAAGGATTTCAATTATCTGAAAAACCAAACATGGTTTGTAAGTTGAAGAAGGCATTGTATGGATTGAAGCAAGCTCTCAGAGCTTGGAATGCAAGATCAGATAGACACCTAACAAAGCAAGGCTTCAACAAAGGTTTTGCTGACAACAATCTTTACTTCAAAGTGCAAGGTAACAAAATGTTGATAGTAGTTCTATATGTTGATGATATCATTTTTGGTGGAAATGAAGGAATGTGTAAATTTTTTGCTAAAGATATGTAGAAAGAATTTGAGATGTCTATGATTGGTGAATTGAATTTCTTCCTTGGTCTACACGTGAATAAAAATGATGAAGGGATATTCATTTTACAATATAAGTATGTAAAAGATCTATTGATGAAGTATTTGATGGATGATTCCAAACAGGTTTGTACTCCTATGGTGACCAGATGTAAACTAAGCAAAGATGAATTTTCTAAGACTGATTAGAGCAAATACATATCTATGATTGGAAAACTATTGTATCTTACTACTATTAGGTTGGATATTATGTATGCAATATGTTTAGTTTCCAAATTCCAAGCAGATCCTTAAGAAGCACATTTTATAGCTGTTAAGAGGATATTTAGATACCTTAAAGGTACACCAAATTATAGATTATGATATCCTAAGAGTGATGATTTCAACCTGAGTGCTTATACAGATGATGACTAGGCCAGATGTGTAGATGACCAAAAGAGTACTAGTGGTGTTGCTTTCTTTCTTGGTAGAAGATTAGTTGCATGGTTGAGTAAAAAGCAAGACTCGGTTTCTTTGTCCACCATAGGGAAAAATATATTGATGCAACATCCTACTGCACATAGATTTTGTGGATGAAGTAAACTCTGAAAGACATTGGAGTGATATGTGATGAGCATATTTCTATTTTCTTTGACAACAAAAGTGCAATAAAAATTTCAAAGAACCTGGTCATGCATTCAAGAACAAAACACATATCTATCAAGTATCATCTTCTGAGAGAAAAAGTGTTGGAGAATGAAGTCAAATTGGAGTATGTGACAACAAAGGAACAAATTGTAGACATATTTTCCAAGGCTCTTCCGAAGGATACTTTTGAGCATCTTAGGGAGATGTTGGGGGTCATTGGACCTCTAAACTAAGTGCACGTGAAGGTGCATCAGTCTAGTGAATTCATAGATTCTTTATTTATCTGGACTGATAGATGGGTCTACTCTACAAGGGGAGTAGAAATTATTTCCATTGTTGCAGTATGAGTGTACTCCTAAGGGGGAGTAATCAAAACTATTGATCTTTTCCATTTATGTCAAAGGGGGAGAGAAATTCATGTGAAAATAGTTGCAAAAGAAAAGAAGGTGTTATCCTAGGATATTCTGTAAAATTTTGTCTTTGATGGTTTTTCACATCATGTGTTGCCATCAAAGACAAAGGGGGAGATTGTTGCAAGTATGAGCAAGCTTTGATGGTGTTGTCATTAATGTTGCCATTGATGTCAACACAATTCAGTATGTTGTAGATTGTACATGTATAGTTGAGATGCTCTTGAGATGTTGTGATTACATGGAGCTATCATTATGGTGTTGCAAATTTATTGGTTTGATGAATTTCCAAGTGCTTTTGAGAAAATTAATAAAGAAGAGAAGTCAAAGTGATGGATATGTTCATAAAGTGCTTTGATATGTTCTCTACATTTTGTCTGTGTTGATCCTATGCTTGTGTCAATCTGAAGGATTTATAATTGCGATCTAGTGGTGATATATCTTGAGTTTTAGCTTCTGGTTTAATGGTATGTGAAAGTTACGTTCACCGGTATGTGAAATGTTCTAGCAGAGTTGGTCTTTTGTGGACTAGGAGAAATATTTTTGCTCCACAGTCCTCCACTATTTCGTTTCAGATCTTGTGGATCTGGGATATTTCTTGTGAAGGTCTTTTCTATGCTTTGGAAAAGAGGTTTGAAGTTTGGTGATTCATAAGTCATGTTTCAGTGTTTCAATGTGAGTTTGTACAATCTAGATGGACTAATGAAAGGTGTTAAGTGTTTGAAGTTTGTTGTTTTTTCTATAGATGTATTTGGAGAATTCTGAGATGTATTCTCACGCATAATGAAGTACGTTGTGGTGTCCACGTGTCATCTTCTTGTTGTAGGGAATCATGTACATCAATGTTCTTTTATGTTTTCATTAGGTTTGGCTGACCTAGTGTTTACACTTCATTCAAAGAATACAATTTAAGGAGGCATATGGTTGATTCGAGATATTTTTTTGATCTTGAAATATGTTTTATTGGTGCACTCTCATTCCTTTCCACGGCAGGAATGTTGAGCCGTCGACCTAATTTGAATTTATGAAAAAAGGTAATTGTGGCCAACCTTGGAGAACTTTTATAAGGTTAAGGATGGTATAAAAGCAAGTCAAATTGTGAAGAGTTGTATGATAGTGTGATGTAAAGTGATGAAAGTGAGCCAAAAATAGTAAGAGTAGAAGTGTGTGTTTGTGCGAGTGAGTTGTGACAACATTTCTTCATTGTTTTGGATTCCTGAAGGAAGTGAGCTACATGTTTCTACAATCCTTATTCAAGTTGCGGGTGTGGGTTAATTGTTGTGGTGGATATTTTGTTCTCTTTTGTATCTGTAGGTAGTGAGCCTCCCTATTGGACAATGAGTCTTTTTTGTAGGTAATGAGCCTTTGTACTTGGATAGTGTGTCCTCTTCTGGGCGCTGAGCCCTTGGCAATGAGACTTTGTATTTAGTTTCATAATATTTATATTGTGAGTTAACCCTCACCATAGTTTTTCCCTTATTGGGTTTTCCATGTTAAAATCTAGTTTTTATTGTGTTGATTTGCTTTTTGTTATTTGTGTTTCATGCTCTTACTTAATAACAGAATAGTGTGGCTGTGGAATTAATAAGTGTTGAAGTTTTAAGTTTTAATTTTGTGACAACTGATTCACCCCCCCTCTTAGTTTTCTTGCACATGTTTAACATAATGTTCATAATAATTGTATGTCATAGTTGTAATACACCATCTAGAAGGTACATGTATATGGTATCGAGATGATTGCATGTTTCCTAGTTGCTCACATGAATTGTAATGTTAGTAATGGATAAGAATGATAGCAAGTTAGGTGAGTTGTGTCTTCATTGATAAAATATGATGTTGTGCAAGTTATGTTGGTAGTCTATCCTTGGATGGTTACCCATGTTCCTTGAAAGCAAGAAGATATTTTTTCCCCTAGGGTTAGGGTGTATACTTGATTGTTATACAAATATTCAACAATAGGGTTGAAAAATGTATTTTCTGATTATTCTATTTTCTTATATCTAACTAAGATTCTATTCCTATTCATGGATTTCTAGAAGAGGACTTATGTTATGGAAACACAAAGCCATAATATGAAGAGGACTTATAGGTGTAGAAGCACAAGCTCCTCTCAAACTAATAATGTCCTCTAGATTAGATATGGATGTAGTGAAAATTATAAGCATGTGAATATTTGAGTCATATTGTGAGAAAGTATTTATGATTGTTGCATCACTTTTTCATTGAAGCCATAGGAGGGCATTAACCTATATGGTCAGATTGATCACTTGACTATTGATTATGCTTTTGGAAATTGAGTCATTTAATGTTGTGATTATACTTTTGAAATGGATTCATTTAATGTTGTGATGTTATGTTTACTCGTGTGGTTAATTTGGTTGTTCCTAGGGTTAGGATAATCCATGCAAGAGAGTAACCTAGTTGATCACTTAGTTATTTCATCACCTTTTATGTTGAAATGATGTTTTGATTGAAAAGAGTATGTGTGGTCATTTACCAAGTTGAACTAAGGGGTGGTTGAAAATATGAATTCACTTCTAAGAGAATGATTATATTAATTTTTTTGCAAAATTACTGTAAGTGGCCATTGTTGACACTTGTTAGTTCATTGTGAGCTAGGTTTGCATAAATAGGCTGGGAATTCCATACATGTAGGTTGTAGCCAATGTATGGTAGCTCTAGCTGTGTAGAACACAAAACCATGCTCATGAAGGCTAGTATTATGAGGTTACCAAACCAATCTCTTCATTGAGGGGTAGGGCCATCTGACCAGTTAGGTAGATGTGTGGGGGACCACAATAATTCCATGGTTGATGGAAAAATCACTTTAGTGATACTCTCCATCACACAGTTGGCAACCAAAATTTGAGGATGTATGTCCTGAAAGGGACATCTGGACCATTTTTACTCTATTTCAAGTAAAGATCTTGGAAGTTGTGTATGTATTCATGTATCTCTATCTTTATGGAAATTGTATTTGGAAAAATTTTATCATTACATAGGATTATGAAATTTGAAATTGTTACTTGGAATTTTGTAATGTTTCTTTATAAATTTAATGGGAGTTTGAAATGGTATTATTTTAAATGTGCATCTTGTTATTAAAATAGGAAAGGGAAATTTTTATTGTTATAGAATTGTAAAATTCACTACTACATAAGCAACAATAAAATACTGAAAAACTACTTAAAATTACTTATAAATGACTGAACTTGGTCACATGACCATTAGTAGTTTATTGCTAGTCATTTATAATGTGGTCAGATTGATAACAACCATTTTTAGTCATTTATTGGTTGTTTTGATTGATCAATTTGGTAGCATATTTAGTCCTTGATTGTTGTAATCTAGTCACTTATTTAGTCATTTTTTTCACTGGTATATTTAGTCGTTTATTTAGTCATTGATTGTTGTAATCTGGTCACTTATTTAGTCATTTTTATTCATTAATTTTTTTCCATTGGTAGTGTATTTAGTCATTAATTTTAATTCTCATTTTGATCAATTTGGTAGTATATTTAGTCATTTTATTTCACAAGTCATATATTTAGTCATATTTATTCACTGTTCACTGATTTTTGTCAATTGGTAGTATATTTAGTTATTTTTATTTCACGGGTCATATATTTAGCCATATTTATTCATTGTTCACTCATTTCTATTAATTGGTAGTATATTTAGTTAATTTAATTATTAATTGACATCAATTAGTAGTATATTTCGTTATTTTAATTGACTAATATTTGAGGATGTAAAAATAAAACACAGAAATACACATCAATCATCAATTGCACACAATAAGATAACCATTGAGAGGGAAAATTGGTGAACTTTATTAATAAAGGAAATATGTTCTAGTTACAACTTAGAAATAGATATTACAATTTTTATTTCTAGTCACAAGACTGAAGATCTGATTAGTTACAATGCACAAAAATGATTGCAAAAAAAAAACTTCTCCAAAAAACTTCTACAATGTGGGAAATCTTCCTAGAGCAAGCTGTAACATGCAGAATCCAAGAAGGAGAGTGTTGATCATGTCCCATAGATGAAGCTCTCTCCTTCAATGCAACCAACAATAACCCAATTGCAATATTTCCTCCTTTATATGTAACTACCATCTGATATGAACAACATGGTTTTTCCTTTTCTACCATGAATGAAGCTATGCCTCAATACAACCAACAAAATTGCTATTAATCTCAATTTAGAAGAATAAAAGTTTACAAAAGTAAGTCCAAACATAACAAAAATATAAATCAATTAAAAATTATAGGACATAGATCACATCCACAAACATTGAAGAGCTATACAAAATTGGAAAAATTGGCTTGGAAAATGAAGGTAGCAGGGTATTTCCAGATTCAATACTTTTACTTAATGTTGTGGAATGGAAGAAAAAATAATCATTTATCTACCACCATCGTGAAAAGTTAGCAATTGCATTTTGTTTTTTGAACATGCAAAAATACATGCAAACTAACTCAATTGAGAAAAAAAATTTGGTTCAATAGGTGTCACATGAAGAAGCCAAACTTGCATAACTAACAAGAAACTCCAAATCCAAAAAAGAGAGAGTAGATACATAGAAACATAAACCTAACCTGTCCACCAGTAAGTGTCATAAGATACTGCAAGTTATTTTTCTGATTTTCACTAAGACCAGGGGCCTTAATAGCACAAACCTTATTTAGACACAAATATATTTTGAAAATTCCAAGGATTTAGAATTTAAATTTAAAAAATAATTTAAAAAGTAAGCAAGATTTAAAAAGAAAAATGCAGCAACCTTCAACCCTACATGAAGCTTATTCAAGATCAAAGTAGCCAATGCTTCATGCTCTCTGCATCCTCTACTACAATAAGAAGAGGCCTTTGTTTCTGTAATAAATGCAACAATAAATTATGTCATTTATCTGTAATTGAACCATAGATTTTAGGAACTCAAAATTCCAGGTTCTCTTCCCAAGATTTTTCACCAAGAAAGAGAGAGATTAGGTTCCTCAAATGCATATTTTTCATTTAAATTAGGATGTATGTAATGTAATATGATGTAAATGAACTAAAATAAATGCAATTGATTGATTAAAATGTTCTAAAATGAATGAAAAGATGCAATTTATGCTATGTTTGAAAACACAATGTGATATGCAAACTACTATGAAATGTGAAGAAATTGAAAGAAATATGCAAAACAAAAAGTATAGGATCAAATTTGAGTGAAATTTTCTAGAACGCTGTTGAAAATTTCTGATTTTTCACAGTGGTACTCATTTGCCAAGGGTGGCGAATCAGTCCTCCGACTGGTGAAAAAGTATCAGAATTTGATTTCTGACAATTGGGAGTTGATTTTTGACAAAATGCAGATTTTTAGATTTTAGGTGGGACTCATTCACCAAGGGTGGAGAATCAGTCCTCCCCAAGATTCTTGAAAATTCAAAGGTCAACGCTGCTTCTCCAGATCTGGAAATGACTGAATATTAGGTTGTCGGGGTAAATTCTACAAAAAATAGGTTGAAAGTCACTTAAATTGCTTGAATAGATGATGAATTGATTTGAAGAGCCTAATTGACTTGAAATCCACTTTTCAACACCTTTAAACCTATCAAATATACAAAAAAAGGGCTGCAAAGACACATGAAAAGGGGAAAAATGTTGGAGGGTTAGTGAATAGGGGTTTGCCTTGGTCAAACCCCACTTTGGTAATCAAACCCAATAGAAATGAATGACATGCAAAGGAAATGATAAATGAATAACATGAAAGTATTGCAAACTTACCACATCCTTGAATATGCAAATCTGAAGTGATGTCAATGACTACTTCAAATTGCTTGAAAGTGCTTGAGTTAATGATGCAAGATGCTTGAATGTGTTAGGATATTGAACACTTGAATGAGGAGATTGCTTGAATTGTGTTAGGAGATGTAAAATGAGGTTAAAATACATATTTATATAAATCTTGTGCCTTACTATCTATTCAGACCTCATCATAGGCTGACATGAAGTGAATTTGAGTAAAATCCTAAAAGAAATTTTGAATTTTTTTGAATTTAGGGCCAAAGGGGACTCATTCGCCAAGGGTCCCACCTGGTGAATGAGTCCCACTTGGGTCCCACAACCAAGTGTCAGGAAAAATGTTATGTTTAATGTTGTTTGTTAGGATATGACCCAAAAATACACTTAATATAAGCATATTAGGGCATAAAAGATAAAATAAAGCATGACAAGGGTGTAAATAGTGAAAATATGCCTAGAAAAACATGAAATCTTGTTACAAGACTTTACAACATTTTGAAATAGGAATTTTTGATGTGTAAAAAGGTGGTTTTTAGGTGAATTGCATTAAATGGAGTTTAGAAGAATGTAGAAATGTCTTACAACACTTCACAACACCTTCACAAGACGTCGTTCTTTGAATTTTAGCACCAAAATAAGCATGTTCAAGCCAAGATACATCATAAAATCAAAGCAACATAGCTCCAACACTATGAAACAAGGCCTAAAAGTCCATGAAAATGGGAAGGGTCCATTTTTTGATGGTACAATAATCAAAACATTGACTAAATATAGATATATATCTTAAGAGTCATAAATCAATCCAAGACACCACAAGACCTCTATCACATGAATATTGAACAATTCACTCAACCTTCAAGTTTCAATGATCACCGTTAGAGCATACTACTGTCCAAAGAAAAATACACTCCAAGAACACAATAATACAATGGCATTATGTAGTACTGTGATTCAATTCTCTTTTCTGTGCACAAGTAAATGCAATACAATTATCTTCACACTTATGATAATCATAGACCCTTGACAATAATAAATTCCATTCACATGAACATTTGCATAAATTGAGCACTATTATAGGGGTTTACATAATACATTCACACTCAAACAAACTTCTATCACATGAACATATTCAGTTCATTGCAAGGAAATGATGTAGAGAAGGGGTGAAAAACTCAAAAAAACCTAAATAAACCAATCTTGAAACCCTAAAACATCATTTGGTGGGTTTTTCCTCACAAGCTTTCAATCCTTAAAGCCTAAAACATGGGGGCAACAAATTGGGTTTTTTTATCATAACTTTTATTGCAAACATGATATCAAAATTGTAAATACAGTTCTAGATACCCATTTGGGCTTTATACAACATACCAAAATTTAAGGGGTGTTCACTTGGTATGAAACCCTTCAAAAATTGACCGTTCTTCTGTCAATTAGACCGAAAACATGAAAAGATCATACCTAGGGCATCAACAAAACACGTGTCAACCAAAAACCCAGAACCTACAATTTTGGAATAAGGAAATACACACAAAAATATGCCATCCCACAAAGTTTTAGATTTTTCCATTGTGGGAATGGCAAGAAATTACATTTTGAAGTCCACTAGAAACCCTAACCCGAGTTTTGGACAATTTTCAATAAATCACCTATATCTTGCACAAAAGTGAATGAAAATATATGCAAAAAAAATCATAATAAAGTAGACTTACTATACTAACATTCCCAATTGGTTTAAGACCTAAAGGAAGGATGTACAATCTATACAAAATAGCTGAACATGAAAGAATGCATTAAAAATGCAAGAAAAATGAGATTTTTCCATTATTCAATTCATTAAACTCTTCTTGAATCCATACAAATGTGATCTTAGAGAATATTTATGCCCAATACAGCTTCCATAACTACCCATCAGCCAAGAAAGGTGACTTTTCATCTTTTACAAAAATATAGCAACTTCTAGAAAAGTTGTCATGCAACTTTTGAGCAATAAAGCATATTTTTACCAAATTGTGACCTATGCACTCCAAAATTGACTTAATGGGTCCAAATGAACATTATTGGCCTAAACTATCCTTATTACAAGAAAATAACACAAAACAAACCAAAAATTCAACTTTTTCCTCTTAGAGACATATCAAGACCTGAGGGTGCTCCTGCACCATACTCCCAAGGAAGAGAAAAACTCAAGTCCACTTGAGTGGGAAGCTTTAATATTGGTCAACTTGGGATCATTTAGCTAATTAATATGATATGTACCATTTTTCTCCAACTCTTTCATGTTGCTCTATACTTGTGCTTCGGTGAAACAAATCAAGAATTGTCTTATCTTAACTTTAGGTCTCCTTAGTGCCTTACAAAAGTATTTACCCTTGTCAAAAGGAGCAATCATTCTCTCATATTCACCCCTAAAATCCTCTATCCACATTGTTTCAACAATGAAAACGTTACTAGTACATTGTGTAGGAACATCAAACTCAAAGCCTTGGTTTCCTTGGTGTGAAAGGATTCAACTTCTTGTGTAGCATTATCACCATCCCTATTGACTAGGTTTATTGCTGCTATAATATGCATGTCAGACTCTTTCCTCAACTGATAAGGTCCAATAACCTTGGAAAAAACTTGAATGGAATTAAGTATTCCCTTACTCAAAGGAATTTCTCCTATCTTTCCTTCAAACTCAAGGGTTTCAACTCCATAGGAAATACATAAATACATACCATAAATTTTTTTCTTCCTTTGTAAGACCTACTTCATCCATATTCTTTATTGCCTGAGATTGTATCAACTCATGCTTTCTTTCATTGTTCCTCATTTCTTCATTTTGAAATAATTTACTGAAATGCATGTACTCAACCTCTTCAAGTGAACATCATTGGTTTTTATTTGGTCTTTCCTTCTTTATCATGATATCATCACCTGCAAACACATACTCACACAAAGGATTAGTTTTAGAAACAAAATATTTTCTTGTCTCTTCAAATTCTTCTAGCACCCTTCCTTCAACACATCTTTCAACTCATCATTCCTTGATGTTGTTCTCTTTTTCCTTCTTCTCCTCAAAATTATCTTCCTGATAGGCCACTTAACCTTCTTCTTTATTAGTAAATTCCAACCATTTTTTTGGTTTTCTCTCTCAAGCAACTGTTGCATCTCAAGATCCATTCATTTTTGTATTTCTTCCAAGGCTTTTCTCAATTATATTATCTCTTACTAAACATTTATCTATTCTTCTTTCTCATTTTTCTTCTTCATCTCACTTCTCTCTTTTCTCATCATTGGCTTCTTGCTTGGTACCTCCTTACTCTACAAGTCTCCATGGACTATTCTTCTCAACACTTCCATTCTTCTTTTGCAAGCAAGTATTTTTCACCTTGCTTCTTGTCTTCATGATACCTCACCTTAGGCCCCTTTCTTTTCCCTTGGCCTATTTTTTTGTATCCAGACTCTTCCTTCAACCTACAAAAAGATAACACATAAATTTCAAAAACTTTATTGCCTAGATCTTTGGGATGTGATACCAATTTGATGTAGATCATGTGTGGACAACTCATAACAACCTAAATCAATCAATCTTGAAACCCTAAAACATCATTTGGTGGGTTTTTCCTCACAAGCCTTCAATCCTTAAAGCCTAAAACATGGGGGCAACAAATTGGGATTTTTGGTCATAACTTTCATTGCAAACATGACATTAAAAAATTTAAACATAGTTCTAGATAACTATTTGGGCTCTATATGGAATACCAAAATTTTAGGGGTGGTCACTTTGTACAAAACCCTTCAAAAATTGACTATTCTTCTGCCAATTAGACCTAAAACATGAACAGATCAAACCTAGGGCATCACCAATACACATGTCAACCAAACCCCATAACCTACAATTTTGGAACAAGGAAATACACACAAAAATATTCCATTCCTCAAAGTTTTAGATTTTTCCACCATTGGAATGGAAAGAAATTACATTTTGAAGTCCATTAGAAACCCTAACCAGGGTTCTAGATAGTTTTCAGTAAATCACCTATATCTGGCACAAAAGTGAATGAAAATCTATGAAACAAAAAGAATAATAAAGTAGACTTAGTATAATAACATTCCCAATTGGTTTCAGACTTAGAGGAAGGTTGTACAGTCCATACAAAATAAAAGAATAGTAAATAATGTAGAAAAAATGAGGTTTTTCTATTATTCAATTCATATAACTCTTCCTAAACCCATACAAATGTGATATTAGAGCATATTTATTCCCAATACATCTTCCATAACTTCCCATCAGTCAAGAAAGGTGACTTTTCATCTTTTACAAAAATATAACAACTTTTAGAAAAGTTATGCAACTTTTTACCAAATTGTGACCTATGGACACCAAACTTGACTTAATGGGTCCAAATGAACAATTATTGGCCTAAAATGGCCTTATTATAAGAAAAAAACACAAAATGAACCAAAAATCCAACTTTTTCCTTTTTGAGGCATATCAAGACCTGAGGGTGCTCCTTCACTAGGAAACCATGAGTAATGCAAAAATAGAACCATTATATAACCTTCTCCTTTGTCATTTTAATCTATCTCTTAATGTATACACTTGGCAAGAATATTATAACACTGTCTTCTAAACCCTCACTATGAATTGTAGAGTCATTAATATTTTGTCATATGTTGTAGTTACAACCTCCTTCAAAAGGAAGAGGCTTCGGCTCCTACACCTTCCAACACTCAACTCTCTAAGCTATTCATTGGTTGAGGTCACCTTCACTATAGATAGTTGATCAGATAGCCATAAGATATAAGCCTCCCATAGGGGAAGGCCATGTTGCCCACACCCACTCTACCACTTTTGCTACCATACCCATAAACCCTTGGTGAATAATGAAGCTTCCCTCTTCTTGAAGGATTATAACAACATCTAGCTCTTCCCAACTGTAACTAATCTAGCCTTAGCATGCAACCCCATAGAGCTCACTCAACTATGGGTGAAGGATAAGAAAGGGAGGAAGGACCCCACTAATAATATAGCTAGTCAACTTGGCAAGGATGTTCAAAAGTTCTTGTTGGGAGCATCCGAATTACACTATGTGAGGCTCCACTGCAACATCACAAGGTTTTTTGTTGGGCCTTTTGGTGATGCAATGATTCACCGCATCACCACAAGGCCTAGCAACGAACCTTGTTATGTTGTAGTGAAGGCTTTGTTCATCATTCAAAAGAGGATTTGTGCATAAATTCTTCATTATTGAATTTTCACAATTTAATGGAATATACTCATATACTCATATACTCGTAAACAAGAACACCTAAAATATTCACAATTCAATGGAATCAAGAATAGGAATACCATATGCAAAGATAATATAATTTATTACATATAGATCTATGATGAAACAAAATGTCGCCAACTAAAGTCAATTTTTGGAACATATCAAAGAAAAAACATATGCACCATTCACTTATTTCCCTATAATAGAACACATGTGTGAGAGAGATGGTAGTCTAATGTTTAGAATGCTATTGTCTACACTGACTATCAATCTACAGCAGAAGTGTACAGGAGGAAAGAAAAAAATGATTTTTTTAGCTACATATAATGTCCACTGAACTTGTATAGGAGAAAAGAAAAATCACAAATAGGCTTGCAAAAGCTAAGAAAGTATAATTTTATGCTCTTGTTCAAAAGAAAATACATACAAAAATGGACATAGAAATTCAAGTTTTGACAGTAATGACATTTCCAAGATTTAACAACAATAATAAATGTAGTAATCATTTTAAATTTTGTTAAGTCATTCAAATTAACAAATTTATCATATTGAATTTGAATGTGTCATAACTATTAGGTTAAAGATTAGAAATAAAAGTGACTAAGGGGTATGTCTAAACTTGTTATATTTTAAATGTGAAACTCAACACAAAATTAAAAATTTAGTGAATAAAATATAAATTCTAAATTAGATCACACTCTCACCTTTCATAGAGTGAAAACATGAATTACATAAACACAATGAATTGAAGATGTGATTAAAATAAAAATGTAATACCTCTTGGAAACAAATAAATATTCTCTTTCCAATGATTTAATATATTTTTCTCATGTTAACATCTATTTGTTCCAAATGAGGATGAAGAAATGATACGTTTGATCTCAATTGAATGATTAGGATGATATTTGACAATAGTGACAAAGGATCCCAAGATCGCTGCTACATATTGTCACTTTTTTAGCAAAGAAAGATCATAGACATTATACTTTCAAACATCACACTATACTCCTAACTCACCCTTGATTGAGAAGCTAGCCATTGAAGAGTAGCATTCAGGCACCTAGGTTTGTATAGTCATAGTAGTAATGTGTGCTACTTTATAAATCCTTTGACCAATGTTTTGTATGAACAAACAAGAGAAAATTAAAATCATAACTGTAGCGAATAGAAATATTAAGCAAGTTCTTTTTCCTAGATATAATAATAAAATAGTTGACACATAATGGAATAAATGATTTTAAACTCTATCAAGGTAAGTTCAATTAGGGTAACTGTAGTGAAGACTGGAAACATCTAGAATATGCACAAATATACACAAGCTTAAAAGCTAGTAACTTTTTTTACCTCTTATAAGGGAGATTCTAAGTTAAACAGAGTAATTTGAGGACCATCAGAAGATATTGTTTAAAGTTTAAACCCTTTGATATTCAAAACTTAAAAAATCAAATGTTTTCTTAGAACTTACCCTATAATGTTTCATCTTTTGTCATTTTATACTAAACCTGACAACAAAGGTGGCAAGTCAGATTTTGTGTTGTCTTTATCAGAAAAAATAAATCTTTGATCTAAAAATAATTCAATATCTCTCTTAGTTTCCATTTCAATAGCAACAAGGACTGCATGTCTCTTAGTTTTATATCCTTGAAACCCTCATGTTCTAATTGAATCTCTCAAGTTGGTTTTTATATTTGAATTAGATTCTTGAGTTGATGCATTTTTTATGGATAACCTACTGAGAACTAGTTTGATCATGGCCACAATCAATTATCTCTTTAAGTGGAGGATCAACAATGATTGCTCCATTGGCCAACTACATAATACAAAACATGCAAATGGTATAATATAGCTTTAGATATCTTATAAGTTTTTAAAAAATTCCTTAAACAAAATAGCTTTTGTGTGCATATTTGGACATTTATCATTCTTTTGGGGAGTAAAAGAGGTAGTAATTTTATCATTGAATCTTCATAAAGCCAAAAAAAATGATAATATAATAGCACAATCTACTTGATGTTTATTTATTCTATTATCATTACAGATACATTAAGGTATATAAACAAACAAAATTGTTCAATCATATTGCCAAATATATCATTTAATAGAGTCCAAAGTAGCCTCCCTAAAAATCTTTAGTAAAACGTATTGGTAAGAAAGTTCAGCCTACAACAGTAAATGTTCAACAATAATATGTTTCTCTTCTACACCACTAGAGGAAACATAACATAAAAAATGTAAGTATAAGGAAAATGCACACTAAATCTCAATAATATTTAGGAAGTGCAAGCTGAAATTATGTATCAATGAAAACATCTACAAATAGACACCATGATTCATCCTTGAACAACCATGAGACTTCACCACTCCAACTTATGAAAGTTAGAGACTGTCACTTTATACTGACACTGCACTTATATAATATTTTGATTACTGTGTGTAATCTGCATTCAAAGACATTAGACTGTCAAAAATAGTGTAATCACTTAAATGAATGACTTGATGTATATTGTCACTGCACCCTTTATCAATATAGCTATCAAAACACTGTCATTGTCAATAACATTTGAAAGGTTTCCAAAACTTTGTATCAATGCAACTAACACAAACTATAGAAAAATAGATTTACACCTCACCATTATGCATTTTATTGTGAAGTGTTGTCATACTTGAAAAATAGTATTGTTCTTGACAGATAGAACTATCTAAGTAAATAAAAAACTCAATGTTTCATCACTGTTAAAGAAAATTCAAACACAACAAATGTAAACTTCTCCATTTTTTTTTCTTGGACCATTGAATCAGTTATACATTGTCAGAAAAATCAAAGATCCATTCACTAACATTCACTAATTCATTTTCGTACACCAGTGGTGAATATGCATGAAAGCCCATTGTACCACATACTCACTAACACTTTCCATTGATAGAAAACTATACTGCTATGCAACTAAGCACATCACTATTGCATCAAAAGAGAACATACCACTACAAATTATTTATGAAATATTTTTCACTAAACTCATGCATGTGTACTACTATCAAAGCTGGATTATCCTTTTACATATCCACAAATCTTGGTTGCTTTAGTAGATAATTATCCTTCTCTATCACATTATAAACATGACTGCCAAGCACAGTCCACACAATCATAAAGGCACTAAGCCATACCAAAATTATTGAAGTCTAAATGTTTATAAGGTTTTATCATTGGAGGAAAGTGTATAATTCTAAAATCCTATCCAAGTAGTGTGAAGTGGGATCAAGGGTAGTCATGAATAGTAGAAATGTCACATTAAAAACTATAATGAAGATAACAGGGTGTTATGATAGTGTCTAAAGTGAAATCATAGAGAATCTTAGAGACTAGAGTATGCATAAATAAGAGTGATTCTTGAGAATCTAATTTATAGGACAAAGATAGACAATATAGTGAATGAATTTCAAACAATAGTGGATAGTATACAAGCTATTATGGTAGGTCTAATATGGGAAAGGTTGGAAGGAAAATATGTAGAAATCATGAACCATGACAGTAGGGAGGGAATTTTTATGTTTGTCAGACAATATGATAGTGTATTAAGGATAGTCCTTGATGAAGATGATAGCCTTATGAATACATTAAAATGCAAAGGGTAGTCATGTGCCAAAGGATAGTGCACAACCCATAGGTTTGTAAAGAGTTATGAAAATACAAGGGGCCTACAAAACTATGATAAGGAAAATAAAGGAGCGGCATATAATAGAGAAGGTCATGAGACATGTGGTCATAAGAGATGATAGATATTGTAGGGACAAGTCAAAGACAACCTACTAAGCATGATGACTACCCTATGGGAACTCTTTGTGGGTAGAGAATAAGTGTGGGGATAGTCATAGAGGGTGATAGTCAAAGCACAAGTGAAACTACAATGACCAAATCACAACTAACTTTTATGCTCTTTTCCACCTTATATATGATAGTATTCACAATCACAAAGGGACAATCCTATGAAAAAAAATCAAGCTCTATGTCTTAATGGTAGACAGTAGCAAGATTTTATGCCAAATGGCAAGGAGAATATTTTAGACGTGTAGATGATAATATCAAAATTATTTCAAGAAAATATGTTTGTAGAATATTAAAGGCTTAGATGAAGGTTCAATGAGCAAGGAACATAGGATAGTGACCTTGATCAATAAAAGAATGTGTATCAAATACCACATGACTGCCACTATAAAAAGGAGGAAGAGGTATGTGCTTGAGAATAGTGATGGTCATGAGAAGAAACCTTAGAAAATTCAAAGATTACATAGACTTGTAGAAGTCTTAAACAATTTAGATAAGATAGTCAAGTACGAGATGATTAAGAAGACTACCATAAAATTTTTTGGAAGGGGTAGCAGACAGTGAGTTTCACAAAGAGCTTGATGATAGTCCATGAAAAATATTAGCTTTGACAACATTTTCTCCCAAATGTATTCTTGGGATATATTGGACAAAAGTATCCAGAAAACTCTATTTCTAACAGAGGCAATAAATGTGGTAATCATCCCCTATGATCATTAAAAGCCAATGACTATGAGATTATAGGAAGTGTTAGTATTCATTGATGATGAAGGTGACTATGATGAGAAAGTATAGTCATGACAATGTAGATTTCATCCTTAATGAGGTCATAATATACACATTTCAGATATAGAAAACGTTTATGAAAAGGAAGATAGTTCATTACTACTAGGAAGACATGATTCATGGTTTTACATGCTTAGATGGTCATGATCTTAGAGGACAACTCTCATGACCTCTTGTCAATAGTCCTTATGAATGTGACACCTTGTGGGAAGAATGTATAATGGATTGTAAAGTTCATGATACCATTATTGATAGTCATTAGTAAAGGTTGCAGAGGGAAAACCACCTTAACACAAAAAAAAAAGATAGTCCAAAATAGGTACAATAAAGATGAGTATTGTAAGGTAAAAATTCAATGCAAAGAGGGACATACCTATGACTCTTTATGATAATGACCTTAACACAATGAAGGGAATATGCAAAGACATTGAAAGGGGAATGTTTCAAAGATTTGAAAGGTAGTGGACTGTGCAAGGATAACAAAAGGGGCATAGTTTTCTAAGGATAGTGGTATAAAGGATGAAAAAAGGCCTTCATTTTCCTTATTAGTTGTATTATAGTTTTATGTTGCACCTCCAAATATTTGTAAGAGAATTGGGAACCTTTCCTTTTTAAGATTGTAATTATCTCTTAAGAATGATATTGTTGTCACAATTAGTGGCTTCTCGAGAGATGTAAAAATCTTCTTGGTAAGCTTCTCACAATAATTGAGGAAGATAAATTACTACTAGAGATAACTGAAATGATGGAAATTATATAAAAACATTAGCATGCATCATGAAGGAGATATAGTCATAAGAAAAGCCTTTTGGCTATTGGTACTAAAGGTCTTGAAAAGACAAGGGAACAACCTTGAAGTATGATGAAGGGAATCTACAACAAGAAAATACAATTCTCAGAGGACATGGAAACCACCAAAAGGTTTACCTCTTGATTATAAGAATGACAGTACAAGCATCAGTAGTGGGGAAATAAAAAAATCAATGAATCCTTTGAGGATGATATTCCCCTTTGAAATGACAAGTCTATAACAAACATGAGGTGTTCCAATCCATTTTGAAGGTGATAATCCTCATGGCTGACCTATGTCAATCACTAAGGATAATTTCATCAACTAGAAACTAAATAGTTTTATTTTTGATGGAATTATATTTTATATATTAAATTGGTCAATAGAAATTAAAAGAATAGTAATACTACAACTCAATATCCACAAAATATACTTCATTGGTAAAGTTAACAACTTGGAAAATTAAAAAAAGATGCTTAAAGAAGAGTAGAATCCAACAAAAAATTTCAATGCAAGAATTCTATTGGTGGGATTCATTAGAGTTGAATCTTCTATAATAGGTCTCCTCGTCATAGGCATAGGATTATTCATGTCAAAGATCACAACACTATTTGTAGGAGCAGTTTCCCATACATAAATGTACTAATGAAATGACAACAGAGAAAATATTTGCATCCTGCTAATAATTTCTCAATTGTAGCAATGGAGAGGAAATGATTAGCATCCCACCAATAATTTCTCAATTGTAGCAATGGAGAGGAAATGATTAGCATCCCACCAATAATTTTTCAATTCAAAATACTTTTTTTAATCACCCACTTTTATTTGTGTGACTAAATTTTTAATCATTTTTATTTGTATGACTAAATATTATTTTAGTGGATAACCAAGTTAGTCATTTATTTACTCATTTATAGCTGAGTTGAAAAAAATTAGTAGAATTTAGTCATTTTTAGTTGTGACTAATTTTTTTAGTCATGTAGTCATTTATTTACCAAATTATACTAGTGTTTAAATTGTCACATGTGGGTTAAAACTTAGTTAAATTAAAATGATAAAACACTGGGCATGTTACAAGAGAGATGTTCCATGACCATCCAACAACAATTATAGATAATTCTTTCACACTATCATTCCACAAATAGCTACTGCAAATAAATCTTAAAAATAACACTTCATCCCAAAACCATGGAATACATAACCATGAGATAGAATATTAACAGACCAACTTGCAATTCACTTCAACACTTAAAAATTGTGTTGCAGTATGAGTTAAATGGGTGTACTCCTAAAGGGAGTAATCAAAGATTTTGATCCTTGCCATTGATGTCAAAGGGGGAAAGAAAGTCATGTGAAAAATAGTAAGAAAAGGAAGAAAAGGTGTTATCCCAGAATATTGTGTAGGTTGTTGTCTTTGATGGTTTTTAACATCAGGTGTTGCCATCAATGACAAAGGGGGAATAGTTGCAAGTATGAGTAAATTTGGTGGTGTTTTCATTAATGTTGTCATTGATGTCAACACAGTTCAGTATGTTGTAGATTGTGCATGCATAGTTGAGATGTTGTTGAGTTGTTGTGACTAAATTTTTTAGTCACGTAGCCCTTTATTTACCAAATTCTACTAGTATTTAAATTGTCCACATGTGGGTTAAAACTTAGTTAAATTGAAATGATAAAACACTGTGCATATTACAAGAGAGATGTTTCATGAACAACCAAAAAAAATTATAGATGATTCTTTCACACTATCATGCCACAAATAGCCACTACAAATAAAACAAAAACATAACACTTCATCCCAAAAGCATGGAATACATAACCATGAGATAGAATATTAACATACCAACTTGTGGTACACTTAAACACATAAAAATTGAACTAAGACATTACACAAACACTGAGCACATGTTCACTAAGTTCCAAAAGAAAAAACATCAATACAGAGAAATGTGGATCATTTTTCAGACCAATCTAGAGAACTTGGTTGTGTTTTTTCTCCAGCAAAACCTTGAAATACTCTAAAGCGTAGCCAACCCTTATGTTCAAGAATCTTCAAAGTTAGTGGCCAACAATTGAGTAAGGATTATGTTACCCTTACTCCTACTATTTAGGATCTATGAGAACTAGGAGGGTATTCCTTGTCGTGTTCATGTGATATTTATTTATTTGAGAACACTTTTATACATAGATCAATTCCTATTTAGTGCAAATAAACATTACTCATTAAAGGTTTGGAAAGCCTTTGAACAAATTACCATCTATTGCTAGGAATTAGGTGATAATTCACATTCATACATTGTAATTGAAATATTTTTTAATGATTTTCATTCTCACTCTGAATCCATAGTCGGGTGCATTACTAGCTCATTTATCTTTAAAATATTCTAGTGAATAGACCAATGTTTCATCTATTGGGAAAATGGAATCAATTTTGTAACAATCAGTAATATATTAGCCATTTAACTTAGAAATTGGTGGACTATTGTCATACTATTTTGTAATAATCAACTCACTATGTCCAGAACATAACTTCTTACCAAATCCTATGCTCTTTACTCACAAACCTGTGACCTCATTGTAGCATTTAGTCAATTCTTTGAATTGAAGAAAATATGAACCCACACATCAATTAAAACAATTGAAGATAAACAGAAAGATCATTGATAATTTCATTTATGATTTGCAAGAGAATTACATAAGAGACTATACATTCTAGAACTAATATTTTCTTCCATATCTGCAACTTCTATAAAACTATTTTAAGATCCTTACATACATGACTCAAACTCTAGACTCCATACAGTTTTGTTCATTAGAATTTCTACAATATGCTTCTTACTGAGCTTAACTATTCATTCATACCATTATGAGACTTAGAATTTGAACCCCCTTATAATAAGCCTTGAAATACCTTTTATAGAACAAGGGAGCAACAAGCAACTAGATCATTACAGTTACATTTCATTTCAAAACTAATTTTATCTACATTTGAGATATTTCCTGAATGGTTAAACGTAATCATTTACAAAATAGGGGAAAACAAAATTTACACCATTTGTCCAAGAGGAACTAGCCGAGACCACCAAAAACACTCTTAGTTGTTGTCGATCCTTTACATTCCACATCCATATTAAACAAAAAGATTCTTAATGATACTGGCCAAAAAGAACCCAAGTCAACACAAAGGACATAAAACACCACAAAAAAAATATTATCACCAAAAGTCAAAAACCATGACCCAGATACAATTTTGATTATTCAAAACTAGAATAAAGATGCCCACTTTATGTGTTTGTAGAGGTTGGTGAAGCTACCTCTTCCTCTTCATCGGTGTCTTTCAGGTCACCAATGGTAAGTAATATCAATACCATGATTTAGTTTCAGTCATACTATCTGAGGGACCATGTAAGATTTAAATGGGAGAACAATGCTATCCTAGATAAGGTCGATTATAATTAAGCTTCCTCCTTGTCTCTCTTATAGACCTCATAGGCTCCTTTTCTTTAGACACTTCCACTTCTCCAATGACAACTCAGCTCCTCAACTGATAGTTAATATTCACACCAACTTGCACTGATTTCTTGCCACGAGCATCCTTCCTACCCTTCTCCTTTAGAGTTAGAATAACTCTGTGTGTTTTTCTCATTCTCTAGAACATCATCTTGTGACTCTTGCAAGATGAGTCTTCTAGACCTTCATATTGGGGAAGAAAAAATAATGGACTTACTCATTTGCACTGCAAATAGTTGAGAGAAATAGAGCTTCAAAATCATAGATTGACCCTTCACAAGTTTCTGGAAAAGATTGCAAAATATGAAACAATCACCACTTTCTTCACGGATTTAGAATCTTCTCGCCCTTGATTATAATTGTAAAAAGATAAATTATATCAAATATCATTTATCAAGCAATTTTATCATGTTGATAATCAATGCTCAGTGAAAATAAACATGAGTGAGAAAATGATCAATTGTTGGATTTTGCATCATGACTGTTAATTAGCTAGGTGCATCAAAATTTTTGTATCATCTTCAATGATTGCAGGAGAGTAATCATTCACATGCATCAAGATCAAATTTGATTAATCTTGCAGGCATCATTTGTCATTAACACTCACTCACATGAAGCAAAACAACCATGTTGCTCACATCTTTGGTTTTAAATAACAATCATTGATCTCCTAGTGAAGTGGTGTATTGAATGACTCAAATTGAGTAAATTTTTTTGAATTCCATCGCCCCTGCTCGCCAATCCTTCATCCAATGAAAAATGGCTAGCTAGATTTCAACTCATTCGCTCTGTGGGCCCCATCGTTCGTCCTCTAGGCGAAGAGAGAGATCCATGTGCAACAAGCCTGCTAGACCTACGACTTTAAATAAACCATTATTTTATTTGTA
This sequence comes from Sequoia sempervirens, assembly GCA_007258455.2. Taxonomy (NCBI): domain Eukaryota; kingdom Viridiplantae; phylum Streptophyta; class Pinopsida; order Cupressales; family Cupressaceae; genus Sequoia; species Sequoia sempervirens. The sequence goes on along the minus strand of VDFB02271358.1, from coordinate 259,354,440 downwards.
TGGGGTTGGCAAGGAACAAATAAGATTATCTCTCACCATTCCACCATAGCTGTTTATTTGAAGCTTCATGACATCAAGCTTGACAATGGAGACCGGGCCCCATGCTTGCATGAGACACACATCCATCAGCCACTAAACCTCGTAGTTTCTTCATGACATTACCAACAATCCTCACAAGGCTAGTAGGGAATGACCAAGATAAACCCTTGAGATTGAATATTCATTTAATCTACACATGAGATAATGTTATTTTTAAAAATGGGGCCATGACTAGGTCAATGAGACTTAACCCTCAAGAGTAAAAGACTTAAGACTTAAGTCTTTTATCATATGAAATATTTAGCCCGACCATGGAAAAATAAAATGATAGGAAGATGTTTGGTGATCGATAGACTTAAAAAAAGGGTCAGTAAGAACAAGAGTTTCAATGGCTCAAGTGGTGACTTTAATGACCAAAAATTGGGTGTAATAGGTCATTGCATAAATAGAATACCCAAGGGTTTTAAGACCAAAAATTGTGAAATGGGGGCTTTTAGACTGAAACCCTAATTCTACCCTTGGACACAAAGGATCAAAATCATGACAAAGCAAGAATTAGACTAATATTTTCAAAAACATTGGAAGTGCTACCACTGGTTCATGCTCGGGGATGCATACCCCTTGTGGGTAATGACAAGAATTTAGATCTTAGGTTGAAGTAGAACATTAAAGAAGCACTAAAAAAACCTAGGAGCTTGTCGGGAAAAGGAAAGAAAACAAAACCAAAAGGAAACACACCAAACCTATATACAATATCTATAGAGCTACATATTGTGCTTTTTTTTTTTAATTTCAAAAGCTTCCTAATTCCATAGGCTTCAATCCTCAAATCAGGAGGCCCTAGGCCCCAAAAACTTAAAAGTAACCCTTACCTTTGTCAAAGACCTTATTCTCAATAATCTATAATGAATCAACACTTCTACCCAGCATTTCCAAACAATCAACTCCATTGTGATTAACACATTCAACCCCATATGCCTTATTTCCAAAATTTCCTTGCCCATTAAGCTACTCAAATATAATCTTGTCTGATTGAATTGAAAAGGTGAAACATTCATATTCCATTTGTTCATCAACATAACCAACTTTAAAATCATATTAATTTTTCACATCAAGCTAAAAACATTCATAAATGCTTTGGTGTATGCCATGCAAACAACTCTTAGATGTATCAAAAGGACAAATTTCATAGTCAGGGGCTTCACTAAATTAGGCATCGGTACATAAGCATACGTCTAAGCATTTTGATTTAGATACATCAATGCACACCTTGGTGTTAAAGAGATGGACATCATATTCACCATCATCATCCCAGAACTGAGTAAATGCACTCATTTGAGGCTCAATAGCATACTCTGGTTCATTTTTAAAATCGTCATTCAGTTCAATGAAGAATGCTTCAAAAGTAGACTCAAACAATTCAAGACAATCAGGGTCAACACAATGGGACTCATGTGCATTGGTAATTTCAAAGGGTCTTGCAGTATCAACACAATATGAAGATTCATCAAATTGCTTCTCATTATCAATGAGCAATAATGTTGATATAGGTTCCATGTGTTTATCATAATGTATAAAAACCTAGTTATTCAATAATGAACACCCTTTTTCATGAAAGTGTACACCATCATCATCTTCATGTATAGCTGACATTTCCATCTCTACTTTACATAAACAATCATGAGAAGCTGGGATATAAGCATGTTCATCAACATCTTCATCATTTCTAGCACTGCATTCAAGAATAGTGCACTGAACATTCTCATTTTTATCTTCAAATTCATCATCCTCCATAATAGTAACATGCTCAGTTGATAGAAAACCCACATTACATTCTAAGTATGCATCACATGCAATTTTCTCCTTCACTTGTGAACAAGTGATTTCATGAATATTTGTGTCATTGCATCCTTCATGTGATTGAAGTGCAATCTTTAGAGAGATAATCAGAAACTTCAATCTCATCATGATTCTTAATCTTACCCATGAAATTTGTATCAAATGTAAAATTTTCATAGGCAATGCTCCCAAGGAACTCATAAATGTGTTGCTTTATTTGCTCATAGCCACATCCTAACCCTATTTCAAATGCATCATTAAGGTTCTCCACAAAGAGTGGGTTATCTCTACAACAATAAGGGTCATTATTTCTCATTTCAAGTATAGCTAGAGGCTCATCAAATAAGGTCCATTTTGTCTTACTTTTATTGTTGTCATACAATTTTTTTCCTCCTCAGTATGAAGGTCCAAATCTTTCAAGTCATCATTGTACTCAAAGTCATTGTAATCACTTGAAGAGAATATAGAAAAGATTTCAAATTCATCCTCATCATTGATGATTAGCATCATTGACTCACATTCTAAAAACTCTTCATAGGAACAAAATTGTTCCTTCTCAAGCAACCATGTGTTCCCATAATTATCAGCATATCTCTTATTTGAAGCAAAGGATTCCATCTCTAATTCATAGGAATAATCATAATCAATAGTGGAATGACTAGACATAATGCCATCACAATTACTGCAGCCAGAAATATCCCTAATATTGAGACTACATTCAAGTTCCTTAGATTGAACACTTAAAATTTCATTTCCAATATCTCAATCATTGGTTTGTGAGAGAATATCAACAACATTTTCACCATTGTCATTGATCAAATCATGACATGGGATGACCTCTTGTACCTCCTTCACTTCTTCACTATCTAGGACATCCCAGGGGCAAAAGTCATGCACACCCACTTTGTCATCATATCATGTATCTTCATCTTCATCATTGTTGTATTGATTTGCATATATGCTACTTGTGAATTGATTACAATGATTATATTCTCCCATACAACAAGATGAATTTTCATATTTTGATACACTCTCTTCACTTGTTTGCATTTTTTTATGATCTTTCTCAGCAAGAAATTGATCACTAACACCCTGAGGCATCACATGTGCATAATCACACTTACCTCTCTCTACAATCTTGATCCAATCAATTACTTGGCCCAAGCTATGAGGCATCAATTCCATTGGTAAGGTGCTTAGCCATGACTGGTAGATTTAACAAAACAAGTCAATGTACATTGAATCTTCTGGTCTAACACTTTTGGGTACTTCCAACAAGACATCCACAAATCTTGAGAACAAATCATAAGGTGATTCTCCTTTGTTTCTTTTCATTTCATAATTTTTTTTAACGTAAGACGTCTAATCAACTTTTCTCATATTTTGTTGGTATTTAGTTTGGAGCTCACCATAATTCTCATATTGTGATGATAGGGAAATAAAAATAGCATAAACATTAGCATCTTGAAAGAGGTCTCTATTTTCTAATCCACAGGTTCCATTTGCATAAAATGTGCTAGGATGATCCACACTAGTATCCAAATACCCTTTCATCATTGAATATTTTAAGTTGTTTTCAATATTCATGACAATTTGATATGCCTGTTGCAATGTTTCAGGCTCCTGATCCGTTAATAGATAGCTCATCTTACTATCAAACACACCAAGATACATGACCAAACATTCAACATCATTAGGTCATGTATTTTTAGGAATATCCCTTATTGCCTTTGCAAATCTAAGATTGAAAGCAGGGACCAACTCATCCTCATTTCTATGGATTTCCATAGAGTTTTTCCTTACCACTTTTGGCTTTACTCTTTCACCAAATTTCTCTATGAACATTAATTTAAACTCATCCTAGGAATGTATAGAGGATGCTTGTAAATAAGAGAACCAATCTCTTGCATCTCCTTTTAGGGACTGAACAAACAACTTCACGACAACATCCTCAAAGTCAAACTCATAATCTCCCATCATATCAACAAACTCTTACAGATGCTTGCTTGTTGATTCAAACTTTTCACCATTGAATTTTGGTACCTTATCTCTAATTTTAGATGGTACAACATTTGGGTAACCACAAATGCTACTAAAATTCATAGCTCTATATTGTTCAGTATTGAAATTTCTTTGAAACAACAGGGGTTTCCCACTATGCATTGCTACACTCAGTTCCATACAAGGATGCACATTTTGATAATGAATTTTCTCATACCTTTAGATGGTTTGTCACATTTACCTTATAATTACACAAGGTAGTTCAAACTCCCTTTCCAATATTATCTTAAGCCTTTACAATGTAAATATTCTATCTCTACTTAAGATCTTAAAATAGGTAAAATTCAAAAAATTAACACAATTCTTTGTCATAGTACATGAATTTTAGTTTACACTTTAGAAGCATGTAAAATTACCACTACTATTCCCTCTATTAGTGATATTTCACCTAATTTGGAATCATTTACATCTTAAGCCTTGAAAACTTCCCATAAATTGCTTGCAAACATGATAATATTTTCTTTAAATGTATGTGAATACCTAGAAATTTGTAGCAGCTATTAACATTTGTTCTTGACTTAAAATTTGCAAATCTGGAACTTTTATGTATTCTTTATTAGGTTCTTTAGACAGAGTCACCAACTTTTTTCACAAAGGACTGAACTTCAAGCAATATGAAGTTCTTTCAAAGGTAAATCTCATTCTAGGTCTCCTCCTACAACAAAGTCACACTCAAATCCTTTGATATTTGCTACAACCAAACCTTTTCCAAGACCAAGAACTTCTCAACATTTGAACAAAAAGTTCATATTCACCAAAAAATTGACTTTGTGATACAACAGTCTATCACTGGAGAATGAATTTTTTTTCCCCAGTAGAGTCACCAATTCTCTTGGTGACTCGGATGGGAAAATATGTTTCAACAATTATGAATCTCTAGTTACAAACTATTTTGAAACTTTAATGACTCTGAAGGATAGATGATCTTCTATCAAAATTTTCTCAAGTCTACCCCCACTAGAGTCACCAATTATGTTGGTGTTTTTTCTAGTAGAACCTTGAAAACCTTTAAAGATTAGCCAACCCTTATGTTCAAGAGACTTCAAAGTTAGTGGCCAACAAACAAATAAGGATTATGTGATCCTTACTCCTACTCTTTAGGCTTTGTGAGACCTAGGAGGGTATTCCTTGTCATGTTCATGTGATATTTAGTTATTTGAGAACACTTCTATACACAAATCAATTCCTATTTAGTGAAAATAAACATTACTCATTAAAGGTCCGGTTTGCCTTTGAAAAAATTACTATCTATTGCTAGGAATTAGGTGATACTTCACATTCATACATTGTAATTGAAATATTTTTTAATTATTTTCATTCTCACTCTGAATCCCTAGATGGGTGTATTACTAGTTCATTTATATTTAAGATATTCTAGTGAAGAGACCAGTGTTTCATCTATTGAGAAAATGGAGTCAATTTTGTAAAAATTAGTAATATACTAGCCATCTAACTCAAAAATTGGTGGACTATTGTCATACTACTTTGTAATATTCAACTCACTATATCTAGAACATAAATTCTTACAATCCTTCTGGGAGATCATTAGTGAGGATCTTACTCTATCTGCTTGTGATTTCTTCAAATCTGGTAAGATTCTTAAGAAACTAAATAACACTTTCATTGCTCTTATTACCAATGTGGAAAATCCTCAACATATGACTGATTTTCACCCTATCAGCCTTTGTAATACTTTCTATAAAATCCTCTCAAAAATTCTAGTTAACTGTATCAAACCTCTTCTTGATAAAATCATCAGCCCTACTCAAAAAGGTTTTGTGCCTGGTAGGCATATCCTTGATGCTACCATCACAACATTGAACTAATTCATTCAATGGATAGATGCAACTATGCTGGAATGGCCCTTAAATTGGACATTTCTAAGGCCTATGACAAGGTGATTTGAAATTTTGTTCCTAAATTTTTGGCTAAGTTCAGTTTCAATCAATTAGTAATCAATCTTATTATGGAATGTATTACTACTGTTAAGTACTCTATTTTGGTAAATGGCTCTCTCTTTGGGTTCTTTCATGCTAGGAGAGGAACTAGATAGGGAGATCCCATGTCTCCCTATTTGTTCATAATGGTGGTGGATGTTCTAAGTAGGAACTTCTCTTATATGATATTGGAGGGGTCTATAAAAGGAATTAAGGCTACTACCACCCTAGAGCCAACAATGATCCAACAATTTTTGCATGATACTTTTCTATTTGGGGAAGCCAAGAAATGGAAAAATTGCCTCAACAATTATGCGGCTTGCTCTGGACAATGCATCAACTATAATAAAAGCATGATTTACTTCAACAACACTCCTAACCTACAAAATTGGGTCACTATTGTTTTGGGTTGTCAGAGTGGTTCTCTTCCCTCGGTTTATCTTGGGCTATCCCTAACTATCAAAGAGGTCACCCTTGATTTTTGGAATACTATTCTTGAAAGGATTCAAAGGAAACTTGTTGGGTGGAAAGGTTCTTTACTCAGCCATGGTGACAAGCTTCAAATTATTTCTATTGTTCTTCAAGGTATCCATATCTATTTCCTATCCATATTAAGATACCTAGATATATTGCTAAAAAATTTGAGAAAATTCAGAGGTTTTTTCTCTAGTCGGGCACTGAGGAGAAAAAGAAACTCGCTCTGGTTAAATGGGATAATGTCTACCAAATGAAAGAGTGTGATGGTCTTGGGATAAGAATCATTTCTAATTCTAACAAAGATCTTATGGGCAAAGTGGGTTGGGATCATCTAAGGGATAGGAAGGACTGGTGTGAAATAATGAATGCCAAATACCTTTTGAATCGACCATTGATTGACTACCTTTAGGAGGCCCACCCTGTTGAAAAACAAGGTGAAGAAAGCTTGCAATATGAACTTAAATGTGTGAATGCAAATCTGAAATATGGAGATTAACTTTAGCCTTAGTGTGAAGAAAGAATGAGAGAGAGAGATAGAACAATATAACACATGTAACAACAAATTTATGTGGAGAAACCCCGAAGGGAAAAAAACTCCACCACCGAAAGAGAGGCAAGTATATGACTAATAATCTAAAATATTACATGCAGAAATATACTTCTCTTATCAATTCCTATAAAATCCGGCAGCACCCTGTTACCTTGCAAAACTAAATTCTTCAATCTTAATAACTCTAGCTCAAGGCCCCAATATATAGAGATTTGTGAGGATGAAAACCACCATGGTTTCACCAAACAATAGGCACCAATACCACCTAGAAAAACCCATGCCTCCCTCCTTGAAATGGTCAAAAATACCAAAAATAGCCTCTTACAGATGCTCTTACAGCTATCATAAGGAATCTTTCTTGCATGGGCGCCTAGGTCTAAAAATAGCATATTCTGTCATAGGGAATCTATCATACTATCATAGCATCTTATGACAACTTGCATGCATGTCATAGATGCTCTTACAACACCCTATTTTGACCCAACAACCTTATTTTAGAAGATTCCAAGGTGGGACGCCTAGCTAATTTTTCCTTTTCCAAAAGGATAAATGGTAACGGTAACACTGCATTTACATAGTCTCTTTCACCATTGTTGGTCAAATAGTTTCACCTCTTATGGGTAAATGTACAAAACACTTTAGGAAAATAATAAAATAAAGGATTTACAAGGTTGATGACACGTAAATCCTAACATTCTCCCACTTGACATCATACATTGTAAATTGCACCCATAGAGATACAATTACATAGAATTAAGTACAGTGATCAAGACCCATGGCCTTTTTACACCAAGAGAACTTTTCCGTGGTAATTGGCTTCGTAAGAGAATCTACAACATTATCCAAAGTGTCAACTTTTTCAATCAAGACTTGTCCATTCTCAACCATTTCTCGCACAAAGTGATACTGAACATCAACATGCTTAGTACGAGCATGATACATAGGATTTTTAGCCAAACATATGACACTCTAACTATCACATCCGATCCTCACTATCCTGCAATCAAAACCAATACCATTATCAAGTCTCTGTAACCAAACTACCTCCTTAGAGGCATGTGTAGCAGCCATATACTCTGCTTCAGTGGTAGACAAAGCAACTGTAGGTTGTCTTTTACTCATCCAACTCACTGCTCCTCCAAAAAAAGTAAACACATAGCCACTAGTGGACTTTTGACTATCCAAGTCACCTGCCCAATCTGCATCAACAAAACCTTGTATGTCCAATGACTTATCAACATTGTCAGTACCATGATAAACCAAACAGTAATCAGAAGTGCCTTGCAAATATCTAAATACCCTTTTAACAAAAGTCCAATGTTCTTTACTAGGGTTAGACATAAACCTGCTTAGAACTCCCACTGCTTGGGCTATATCTGGTCTAGTACAAACCATTGCATACATTAAACTACTGATAGCACTAGCATAAGGAACTTTAGACATTTCATCAATATCATCATCTGATTTAGGACACATGTCTAAACTCAACTTAGTACCAACAGGAAATGGAATATTTATTGGTTTACAGTCCTGCATATTAAACCTTTGCAAAATAGTGTTAACATACTTACTCTGACTTAACCAAAGCTTTCTGTGAACCTGATCCCTAATGATTTCCATCCCCAGAATATATTTAGCAGCCCCTAAATCTTTCATATCAAATGTGCTAGAAAGCTGAGTTTTAATTTCCCTAATCATTGCCTTATTGTTACTAATGAACAACATATCATCCACATATAAGACAATAATCAGTATCTGATCATCAATAACTTTAAAATAAACACAGTGATCCTCTTCACTTCTAACAAAACCCATATTTAATGAAAATGCATCAAACTTTTGGTACGACATTCTAGGTGACTGTTTCAAACCATATAGAGACCTTTTTAACCTGCAAACCAAGTGTTCTTTTCCTTTCACAACAAAATCATCAGGCTGTTGCATATAAATTGCTTCCTCTAGATCCTCATGCAAGAAAGCAGTTTTAACATCCATTTGTTCTATTTCTAAATCATAAGTAGGAGCAATGGATAAAAGGAATCTAATAGAAGTTAACTTAGCAACAGGAGAGAATATTTCACCAAAATCAACTCCCTCTCTCTGGGAGTAGCCTTTGGCCACTAATCTGGCCTTGTACCATTCCAATTTTCCATCTGCTCCAAACTTCTTTTTATATATCCACTTACAACCAATGGCCTTTCTTCCTTTGGGCAAACTAACAAGATCCCAGGTGTCACAGTTTTTCAATGACATCATCTCATCATGCATGGCCTACATCCAAGACTCACATTCTTCTGAAGAGAGATCCTCCTTGAAAGATCTAGGTTCATCGTCAATACATAACAAAGCAAATTTACAACGAAAATCAGGTGGGCTATACCTGTCAACTAGATTTCGTTGTCTTGTGGATCTTCTCAAAGGTGGAGTAAGAGGTTCCTCCTCATGTTCATCCTCATTGTTTTCAACTTCTTCTGTTACAACAGATTCTTCAGAACTCTATTCTTCTTGTCCATCTCTCTGTTCTTCCTCATGTGCATCTTCTTGCTTAGTTTCAAAATGCACTGTCTTTGACTTTTCCTTTGGTTGCACATCTTCAGAGTTAGCTCTAAATTCCCTGAAAATAACATCTCTAGAAAATATCATCTTTCGTGTTAGTGGATTCTAAAGTTTATAACCTTTAAAATTTTCACCAGAACCTACAAAGATGCATTTCTGAGATTTGGGATCCAATTTAGACCGTTTCTCTTGAGGCACATGAACAAAAGCCTCATAACCAAAGACCATTAAATGTGAAACTGAAGGCTTTTTACCCAGCCACATTTCATAAGGAGTTTTATCAACAAGAGCTTTACAAGGAGATCTATTAATTAAATAACAAGCAGTACCAACAGCTTCTACCCAAAAGCATTTGTCTAACTTAGCACATTTTAACATGCTCCTAGCTCTTTCCATTAATGTATGGTTCATTCTTTCTGCTACCCCATTTTTTTGGGGTGTGTAAGGTGTAGTCTTTTTCCTAACAATTCCTGCATGTTTGCAAAACTTATCAAATTCCTTAGAACAATATCCACCCCCATTGTCAGATCTCAATACTTTTATCTTATAATCTGTTTGCTTTTCAACCAATGCCTTAAATTCCATAAATTTGGTGAAAACTTCAGATTTTGAATGCATAAAATAAATCCAAGTATATCTTGAGTAATCATCAATGAAGGAAACATAATAATGAGATCTACCCAAAGAATCTGTATCCACTGGACCACACATATCGGAATGAATAAGTTCTAACAATCCATTAGCTTTATTAGTTCCTTTAGGAAATGATGACCTATTTTGTTTACTAAACACACAATCCTCACAAAAATCATTTTTACCAATAGAATAATGGGAAATACCGTCTACTAGTTTCTTATCAAGTATGGTCCTAAAACCTTTTTCACCAATGTGACCCAATCTATGGTGCCACAACATACATGCATTTTCAGCGCTAGTTACAAAAGAGGAGTTACAAAAAGTAGAGGCATGAAGCGTAAATAAATTCCCTATCCGAGATCCTTTAGCAACCACCAAACTTCCCCTTACCATCCTGCAACCAGACTTGTCAAATGTCACATGCATCCCAGAATCATTCAACTTGGAAACCAAAATTAAACTTTTTGTAAGTCCTAGAATATGTAAAACATCATCAAGGGTTTTAACCCTCTCATCACTAAAACACAACTTTACCTTTCCTTTACCAATAACCTTTTGTGAGTTAATATCACCCATGAAGACCCCTCCTCCATCATATTCTTTGTATGTAGAAAACCACTCCTTATGAGGAGTCATATGGAAGGAAGCACCTGAATCAATAAGCCAAGCATCATTACAAACTGTGTTAGCTGAAATAATCAAAGCATCAGAATCACCGTTATCAGAGGACTTTTCTGTGGAGGAATCTACATTTTTTTTCTTGTTTCTACATTCCTTCTTCACATGTCCCCATTTACCACAGTTCCAACACTTCACTATGCTCTTTCCAGGGGTCTTAGATCGTCCTTTAGACTTATCCTTCTTCTTATCCCCTTTAGGTTGTTTCTCCTTGGGCCTACCTCGTACATGCAAGGCATCTTGGGAGCCACTGTGCATGGTCTTTCTCCTCATCTCCTCTGAAAGAAGTATGGGAATAATAGTATCCATCTTAGGTTCTGCACCACCACTTGTTATAGCAATAACTAAATTTTCCCAAGATTCTAGCAAAGAGAAAATCAATAAAATGCATTTATCCTCATCTTCTATTTTAACATCAATAGATGCAAGCTGACTTATAATCAAATTAAAATCATTCAAATGTTCAGCAATAGATTCACCATCCTTCATCTTTAATGAATACAAACATCTTTTGAGATACAACTTGTTAGACAAACTCTTAGTTTGGTAGATTTCACCTATCTTCCTCCAAAGCTTGTATGCTGTGTCTTCTGAAGAGACATTCAGGAGGACAGAATCTGTGAGACACAACCGAATAGTACCTCGAGCCTTCTTATCTAACTTATTCCAATCTTCATCTGACAAGGTTGAAGTAGATGGCTTCTTTTCAACTGAAACTGGTAACCACTAATCTCTTTCCTCAAAAAGATCCTCCACTTTCAACTTCCACATCTCGTAACTAGTTCCATTGAACTTCTCAATATCTAGATGAGAGGTGGAGGCCATGGTATGCAATCTTTCACAAATCTGCAAAACCCACAACACAAAAGCTCCCACTACAGCAAAAAACCTTCAACACTTTAAAAGGAAAGCGTCCCTTCCTTAACAAAACCATTAGCTTTGATACCAAATGTTGAAAAACAAGGTGAAGAAAGCTTGCAATATGAACTTAAATGTGTGAATGCAAATCTGAAATATGTAGATTAACCTTAGCCTTAGTGTGAAGAAAGAATGAGAGAGAGAGAGAGAGATAGAACAATATAACACATGCAACAACAAATTTATGTGGAGAAACCCCAAAGGGAAAAAACTCCACCACTGAAAGAGAGGCAAGTATATTACTAATAATCTGAAATATTACATGCAACAATATACTTCTCTTATCAATTCCTGTAAAATCCAGCAGCACCCTGTTACCCTGCAAAACTAAATTCTTCAATCTTAATAACTCTAGCTCAAGGCCCCAATATATAGAGATTTGTGAGGATGAAAACCACCATGGTTTCACCAAACAATAGGCAGCAATACCACCTAGAAAAACCCACGCCTCCCTCCTTGAAATGGTCAAAAAATACCAAAAATAGCCTCTTACAGATGCTCTTATAGCTGTCATAAGGCATCTTTCCTGCATGGGCACCTAGGTCTAAAAATAGCATATTCTGTCATAGGGAATCTGTCATACTATCATAGCATCTTATGAAAACTTGCATGCATATCATAGATGCTCTTACAACACCCTATTTTGACCCAACAACCTTATTTTAGAAGATTCCAAGGTGGGACACCTAGCTAATTTGTCCTTTTCCAAAAGGATAAACGGTAACGGTAACACTACATTTACATAGTCTCTTTCACCACTGTTGGTCAAACAGTTTCACCTCTTATGGGTAAATGTACAAGACATTTTACGAGAATAATAAAATAAAGGATTTACAAGGTTGATGACACCTAAATCCTAACACACCCTACAGGATCCTTGGTTTGGAAGGGTATATGTAGTCTTCAGAACCTTGTGAGAAATGGGATTAAATTGAACATTAGTAATGGTAACAAAATCAAATTCTGGGAAGATTCTTGGTTGCTTGACTCTCCCATGGACTCTTCTGAGTTTAGGTTTCTTAAGGGTCCGGCCCAACAGGTGTTTGGTATATATATATATATTAGTGATTATCTTCTTGGAACCTTAAGAGCTAGGAAATGGAATTAAATTAGTCTTTGTTGCCCTTTATCTCCTAATCTATGTCTCCTAGCCAAAAAGTTGCAGGAGTTACTCTCTCACTAGGATACCCCTTGCTCTTCATGAGGATGAGTTCTTTTGGATCCATGATATTTAGGGTGATCTTACTATAAAACTACTTAAAAATAGCTGACTGATCAGGGGATGACCAATAATCTATGGAAAAAGGTTTGGAATAGATACATGATACCGAGAGTGAACTTTTTCTGGTGGACTATATCTCATAACAAAATTCTCACTTAGGATAATCTAAGAAAAAGGGGATTCTAGATCCCTAACATATGCCTTTTATGTAAATACAATGAAGAATATGTCAATCCTTTGTTGTTACACTACCCCTTTGCTATTGACGTGTGGGATCTGGCTATTGGAAGATTAGGGATACAATGGATTATGTGCAAGGACATCACATCCTTTATTTTGAGTTGGTCCAGACCCTTTGCCCATCTGTTAACTAGGGAAATATGGAATAATAGGATATTCAGGAACACTGAGATGAATCCAAAAGAGGTGTTCAATATAGGTGCTTGAATCATTGGGGAAAATATCACTCTCTTCAAAGGAAAAACCCTAGATAAAGGTCCCACTAAGTTGGAAATAAGCATAGCTAAACCTTGGCATCAGAATCTAGATGCCAACTCGTATGACAACTCCAAAATTCTAGCTAAGAGAGCCACTATTCGGAAACCCCCTGATAGAGATTGGTTTAAACTAAAATTTGATGGGGCTGTTAAGGACAAACTGGGTAGAGAAAGTATAGGAGGTGTTATTAGAGATCACAGAGGAAAGTGGGTGGCCGGTTATGCTGGGGGGATTGGTCAACATTCTTCTATGATGGAGGAAGTTAGAGCACTGTTAAAGGGATTACAGATTGTGGTTTCCTTGGTGATAGAGACCCTGCACATTGAAGGCGACTCTAAGTCCATAATTAATGCTATAAATTTTGATAGACTCCTGGGGTGAAACACTAACGATATTCTTCTTGACATCAGATTTCTTGTGGCTAAATTAAAATTAAGGATGGCCAGTCATATTTACAAAGAGGGGAACCAAGTGGCTGATGCCTTATCCAATTTTGGTTCTCACTGGAATTTATCCAAATATTGGCGTGATTTAAGTCTTCTTCCGCCAAATATTTAGATTATTATAGTTAAGGAACAAATCCCCTTCACAATTAATGATGAAAAGACAACATGTGCTTAGTTGGATTCTTGGGGGGTCCACAAGCCTTCTCATTGGGCTTTGTGGTCTTATTGTGCTGATGAGATGGATGATTAGTTGTATCGATGGGATGGATACCAAGTGGATTTTTTCAAATTATAGATTAGACCACATTTGGAATAAGGAAATATTTTTTTGATGTGGCAAGTACCGGTTGATTAACTCTAAGCTAGACTATACTTGTCGTAATCTCCTTATGGGGATCATCTTAAGATCACAGATTTTCAAATTTTGTGTTTTCGAATTTGATGTGACTCATAATTATGAGACTAAGCTCCTCTTTGGCTTTTCCTTACCCACTATTTTGGTTTTGTTCCTTATTTTGGTTTTTCACCTTATACCTTCTACCTATGGTTTATCTAAAATTGACCAACTTTTAATTGCTATCTTTTTAGAGATTTCTAAATATGTCCCCTTAGCTATCCTGCCTAGATTTCATAATTTTTGCTACATGGAAGGCAATCCCTCCTTGTCGATTATGTCCTTTGTGCTTATTTGTTTAAGCGAGGAATTCCTCATTAAATTTTATGCTAAGATAGTTACCAAGAAATTATTGACTCATGTGTGTGACCTGTCCTTAGGCTTGATTCCCAAAGATTACTGTTTGTGGCTTAAATGCCTTATTGTGGGGGTGATTTTTCACCTTGCTATTTTCTCTATTTTTTTGTTTTTTTAGGGTTCCTGGTTTTACTGTCAGTAGTGCAGAATCATAGGGGGGATAGAGTGTGAATGGAGCTAGATAATTGAAATAAGTTTCACAAGGATCCACTTGTTTGGCATATTTGTGTTGAAAGTGGCATTGCTCCTTTGATGGAGAGACTTGTGGGCCATAACCCTAATCTGTTGACCCAATTTTTCAACTCTTGGAAGAATCAACATGTGTCTTTAGGAGGCATCTCCTTTATGATGGATGAGGAAGTGATAGTGCAAGTGGCAAGCCTCCATAGCTCTGGCATGAAGCATTCTAAACATTCAAAGACCTAGGACAATGCTAGTATGGGAAAATTCTTTGTGGGTGATGAGAAACCGATGTGCAACTAGTCTGGGTTTGAATAGGAAGCTCTTCCTCAGCCGTGGAACCAGGTGTGTCTTGCATTGATGAAATATGTCATGTTGGAAGGAAGGCACAAGAATTATTACTATTACCATTTTCCCCTGTTAAATCACCTTAGGCATAATGTTTTAATGAGATTTCCCTTTTTTCTACTCATGGACCTTGAAAATTCAGTTGATAAATGTGTGGAGTCTACTGCCTTAAATCCCAATGAACCCACTTCTCTACCACTCCACTAGGTTCTTATCCTAAGACTCTACCACTTTCATCTAGTTGTATACCCTTCGAAACCCATTTTGGCCATCTGCATTGAAGAAATTGTGCCACCCAATGAGACCAACTTATCTCTGACCGAATCCAAAGGCCTTGCCAAGAAAAGTCACCCAGTCCCTATGGTTTCTCAAAAACCCAAACCTGCTACCAAAAAACTTAAGGGTATTGAGGGAGCTGCCCAAACCAATGCGGCAGTGAGCCTATGTGATCTCAAGTCTACCCCTGCTAAGACTCCCTGTAAATCTGGTCTAAAAAATAAAGGTAAGGAGGAGAAGGAGGCTCCGAATAAAGGGAAAAATGTTATGAGCAAGGATTCATTGGGTGACATGGTGGTGATGGAGACAGTGGTTGTGGGTTGTGATACCATCATTCAACATTCTGGAAGATTGGAAAAGAATAGGAAGAAAATGTTGGCTAGAGATTTGGACATTGAAGAGTAGTTGGAAAATAGAGATAGAAAAGTGGAAGAGGTGTTGGAAGGTGAAGAAGGTGACAAAATTAGAGGTCCCTCTTCCATTCCTGACAAAGATAAAGCTCAGAATGAAGTGTCAGCCTATCACTCTTCAAAACCCTTGGAGATTGAGCAGAATGACCTTGACTACACTATGGGTAGAGGTGAGGAGCTCGATGTGCTAAAAGAAAGAATGGAAAAAATGGACAAAAAATTCAATGGTTTGACCCATTTCACGGTCAAATTAGTGCACTGTGTCACTAGTACCCTATCAGCCATCATGAAAGATGAGATGGAGATGAAGAAGGCTAAAGACCACCTGGAGTGGATTAGTGATGATATGATTAATCTTTTGTCTAAGAACTGGGAGAACACCAGCTAGTTTGTTGTTGGTTTGTTGTTGGTTTGTGTGTTGTTAGTCCATGTATTTTTTTGGTTTAGTGTTTTATTTTGTTGCTTTTTGATATGGACTCTATTGGCCCTTGTGGCTCTATTTGAAGGGTACAACAATGTTGTTCAATTTACCAAAAACATAAATTCTTACCAAATCCTATTCTCTTTCCTCACAACCCTATGACCTCATTCTAGCATTTAGTCAATTCTTTGAATTGAAGCAAAGATCAACCCACACATCAATTAAAGCAAGTAAAGATAAAAAAAAATCATTAATAATTTCATTGATGATTTGCAAGAGAATTACATAGGAGAGTATACATTCTAGAACTAATATTTTCTTCCATATATGTTGCTTCTATAAAACTATTTTAAGTTCCTTACTTACATGACTCAAACCCTAGACTCCATATAGTTCTACTCATTAGAATTTCTACAATATGCTTCTTCCTAAGCTTAGCTATTCATTCATACCATTATGAGACTCAAAATTTGAACCCCCTGTAATGAGCCTTGAAATACCTTTTATAGAACGGGGGACCAACAAGCAACTAACTCACTATAGTTACATTTCATTTCAAAACTAATTTCATCTACATTTGAGATATTTCCTAAATGGTTAAATGTAATCATTTGGAAAATAGGGGAAAACAAAATTTACACTATTTTTCGAAGAGGAACTAGCCAAGACCAAAAAAAACATTCTTAGTTGTTTTCAAGCCTTTACATTCTACATCCATATTAAACAAAAGGATTCTTTATGATACCAGGAAAAAGGAACCCAAGTTAGCACAAATGAAACAAAACACCACTAAAGCAATATTATCACCAAAAGACAAAAACTAGGTCCCAAATACAATTATGATTATTTAGAACTAGAATACACATGCCCACTATGTGTCTTTGTAGAGGTTGGAGAAGCTACCACTTCCTCTTCATCAGTTTCTTTTAGGTTACCTATGGCAAGTAAGTAATAGTGGTACCCTAATTTAGTTTTAGTCATACTATCTGAGGGACCATATGAGATTTCAATGGGAGAAAAATGTTGTCTCAGATAAGGTTGATTATACTTAATATCCCTCCTTGTCTCCCTTACAAATCTCACAGGCTCCTTTTATTTAGAATCTATCACTTCCCCCATGACAACTCAGATCCTCAACTAATAGTTGCTCTTCACACCAACTTGCATTGATTTCTTGCCATAGGCATCCTTCCTTCCCTTCTCCTTTGGAGTTAGAATAACTCAAGGTGTGCTTTACTCATTCTCTTGAACATCATCTTGTTACTCCTACAAGCTGATTCTTCTAGACCTTTGTACTAGGGAAGCAAAAACAATGGAATTACTCATTTGTACTGTAAATAAACTAAGAGCAATAGAGCCTTACAATCACAGATTGACCCTTCACTAGTTTTTGGAAAAGATTGCAAAATATGAAAATATCACCACTTTCTTTGTGGATTTAGAATCTTATAGCTCTTGATTACAATTGTGAAAATGAAAAGGCTATTAACTCTCATTTATTGATCAATTTGATAATGTTGATAATGAATGCTTAGTGAAAATCAACACGAGTGGGTAGATGATCAATCGTTCGATTTTGCATAATGATCGTTAACCAACCAAGTGCATCAAAATCTATGTATCATCTTCAATCATTGTAGGAGAGTAATCATTCACATACATCGGGATCAAATTTGATTAATCCTATAGGAATCCTCTGCCATTAATACTCACTCGTGTGAAGCAAAATAGCTATGATGCTCACATCTTTAGTTTTAAATAATAGTCGTTGATCTCTTGGTGAAGTTGTGCATTGAATGAATTATATTGATTCAAAAAGTTTGAATTCAATCACCCCTAATTGCCAATCCTTCAATCAATGAAAACTAGCTAGCTAGATTCCAACTCGTCTGCTCCATAGGCCCCACCATTCATCCTTGGGGTGAAGAAAGAGACGCACATGCAACAAGCTCGCTGACCTTGTGGCTTTAAAAAAACCATTATTTTATTTTCATGGGGTTGGTATGGAATGGATGAGATTAACTCATCATTCCACCCCATCCATTGATTTGAAGCTTCATGGCGTCGGGCTTGATGATGGATACCAAGCCCCACACTTGCATGGGACATGCGTTCGTTGCCCACTAACCTCGTAGTTTCTCTATGCAGTCACCAACAATCCTTGTGTGCCTAGTAGGGAACCAAGATCAACCCTTGAGATCAAACGATCATTTAGTCTACACATGTGATAAAGTTAGTTTTAAAAATGATGCCATGACTAGGTCAATGAGACTTAACCCTTGGGAGCAAAAGACTTAAGGCTTAAGTCTTTTATCATACGAAATATTTAGCATGACCATGGGAAAAACAAAACAATAAGAATATGTTTGGTGACCGATAGAATTAGACAAAAGGGCCGGTAAGAACAATGATTTCAATGGCTCGAGTGGTGACTTCAACGATAAAAAATTGGGTGTAACAGATCATTGAAAAAATAGAATGCCCAAGGTTTTTAAGACCAAAAATTGTGAAACAAGGGCTTTTAGTATAAGACCCTAATCCTACCCTTGGACATAGAGGCTCAAATCATGACAAAGCAAGAATCAACTTAAAATTTTCAAAAATGTTAGAAGCTCTACCAAAACCAACAAAATTGCCAATACACTACAAATTCTAGAAATCTCCTCGACAACATTGTTGACCTAAAAATATAGGAGTGCAACATATATAGAGCATAAACAATGAATCCCAAACTACAAGACCATATCTTCAAAGGAAAAGGAATGTAAATAATTCTGCCAAACAGTCTTCAAAGTAACTTCCTATAGCAAAAAATTTCACCAAATTGCGATCACCAAAAAATCCTTGCAACAACACATTGTGTGTTACCCCTAAAACTTCCCCTATGCCCTTTTGAGAGATTTAGCAACTTTTAAAAAGTTTCTCATATGCCCTATTATCATGGAGCAAGATAGTTTAGGCATTTATAAGGAAGGTTTGCAACTTAGTGGGCTTTTCTAAGTAGTTAAGGGACAACATACAAGCATCTAGGGGAAAGTTTTCAGTAGTAATGAAAAATATGGTGAAAAAGACAATAGTTTGAGCTTCTTGGGGGAATTTTGAAGGTATCTAGGAGCAACTCAACTTCTTTCCAAGCATTTAGGAGCCTCATCATCAGCTAGAGCACTTTTCAAGGAGCTTAAAAGACCAAGTCAAAGCACAAACCTCTTCGGTGTGTAAAATAGTTTACTGTACTTTTAGGCTTTGTAACTTTGTCAAAAGCAATCCCTATATTCTCTCCTATGCTTGGGATGGGATATAGGACACTTAGGAATAATTTCTCACTTATTTCTTTCATGTTTTGAAGATATAGAAGAAAAAAATAGAGCATTTCAACTACTTTTTTCTTAGACACAGTAACTAAGAAAACTTTTTGTAACACATTTTCAAGTAAGTAGAAGCATATTTCAGACTTAAGCAAGTTGTAAGAATACCTTTCTTTTAATAAATTTTAGTTATTTTATCTTCTCAATGGTTTCCATATTGTGTGAAAGTAATAATTGATGTGTATTTTTGTGTTTTATGTTTATATCCTCAAATATATTGTCTCATTTCTAACACCTTTAGGCAAAATATGTATGTTTCTTGCAGGTCATAAGTTATGTTGTTAAGGTTTGAACTCTTTACCTATGAAAACATCTAGTTTTCCTCCTAGAGGTTATAAACATATCAAACTTTCTTATGAAACACTTATCCTTGAGAATTTGAACATGTGAGTTGTGTTCACATAAGCTAAATAAATAAAAGTTTGTATGTCAAAATAGAAAAAAATGGTTTGTGCAAGGTCATGGGGGTCCAAAAAGTCGCTTAGTGAAAAAAATGTGTTTTTAAGTTGCTCAAAAATGCAAAAATCTGCTTTGACATTTTCTAGGCTTGGGTAGAAAGTGCATAGTACCATAGGAAACACCAAACCTAAAAAAATATCCTTTATAAAACATATATTCATTTCGTTTAGGGTTGTTTTTTTTTTTTAATTTGGTCAGATCTGGGACCCAACCCCCATATGTTATTTGTGAGTGTTGTTTGTATTATATATAGTGTATTTTAATATTATATATTGTATTATATTATTATATAATATATTATATAATATTATATAATAATATAATTGTAGACACCTAAAAATAACCTAGGCCTGCAAGCTCTATTTTTAGCACTTTCGTCCTAGCATAATTATGACATTTAATTATGTCCTCGGTTCACATTCAACTATTAATTAAATAATTCATAATTATTTAATTAATTCATATCTCTTTTATTCTTCATGATTATTAAATAAATAAATTTTATTTATTTATTAAATACATCATTAATTGTCTAAGTCTTCCTTTAATTAAATAAATTTCTAAATTTGTTTAATTATCTTTATTCATTAATTCTTCCTGATTTTTAAATAAATGAATTTCATTTATTTATTTAATGTCACTAATCCTCACAATTAAATAAATGAAATTCATTTATTTAATTCTTAATCATATCTTCTAAATTAAATAAATTATCTTTAATTATTTAATTGACAAAATTAATATTCCTCTCATTTTAAATAAATGAAATTATTTAAAATGTCATCACAATCTTAACTGACAGTCCATTTTGGTAAATAATCTAAAAAAGATTATTTATTTGTCTCACAAAATTCATATTTTGAGTTGATTGGTAGCTTTCTTCCAAAAATCAAATAAAGCAAGCAGGTTCTTGATTTTAATCAAATTTACTTTTCAGTCCATCTTTTATGAATCTCACAAAGCAGGCTATCTTTATCTTCTCAATTTTGAAAATCTTTATTTTCAAAATTAATTATCTCCTCTTTTCTCCACCACTGATTCGATTTTCTTCTATGACATCTTGATCACTCATTTAAGGATTTTGACCTAACCCTAATTAGGGATTATCGAATTGAATCTCATCCTCTAATTTTAGGTTTCTATCAAGAGTCGATCTCATCCGTCCATTTAAAATTGTGTTTTCTATAAAATGACAATTTTGTTCATAATTTTGGGGACGACTTCATTATTATAGGCATTATAGTCATTTATTATTCATAGTCATTATCATTTATCATATTGTCATAGGCATAGGCATAATTTTACTTAAATCCTTCAAAACTTGCACAGGACAATGGCATAGTCAAATTGCTCACACACTCGATCTAAGGGCATCAAATCATATGCTGCAAATTAGAAGGTGTTATGGAGGTGATTCATGAAAGCTTCGCGAATTTGGTATAATCGTTTCGTTATTTTCTTTCTTTGTGCTTCATATCTCTTTGGGTTTATTTCATATGTTTTCAATTGATTATCTGATTATCTAACCTGAATTTTACCCATTGATACAATAATATAATATAATATTATAATATTATATTATATTATAATATAATATATATTATAATATATAATATAATATAATATATATTATATTATATATATTATTTTATATTATTTTATTTTAATAGAACTTATGAATTATAGTTGATAAAAATTAATATCACTTAGTGGTGTGAAACACTTTATACAAACCATATGAGTGTTGCAACCATCAAACAAAACCATTACAAATCAATTCAACATTCATGCCATTAAAACCATAAAGCCTAATAACATGTCACTAGATCCTTCATGTGAAAGGTATAAAATCATCGTGAATAAGAATCATTATCTTTCAACCATGATACATAAATAAGAACATTATGTACACCATAGGGGTTTGATGCAACCTTTAAACAAAGTCCTTACAACTCAACAAGATACATGTTCATTAGATTGTTCACGTGAAATCTATAGTTTAATCATGATCAACAAATAAGATATCACTCAACCATTATGCATGAACAAACACTAAATTAATAGATTATTTAATATTTATTACTAACTTTTTGTCTCATCATTATACTATTATCTTCATAAATTCAACAGTAAAAATATCCATCCAACCAAATTCTTTATAAAATATCCATCCAAGGTCAAATTCTTTATAAAAATAAGATCATTGTCAGTGTGAATTGCAAAATTCAATAAAATTCAATAGGATCATTGTCTTAATAAAGTGTTGTGGATCTTTGCTACATCTCTTCATTTCTCTATGTTTTCCTTTCCATAATAGGAATTTCTCCTCTCCTCTAGCCATGGTTGATGCTCATCTAACTCCAAATCAATGAACCTAACAACATCAACAACATTTTTCAATGTAGA
>VDFB02271358.1:259171262-259331867 GCA_007258455.2 Sequoia sempervirens | reverse complement strand
CAAGATTACATTCACTACTCCATGGGGCACCTATGTCTACGTAAGGATTTCATTTGTTTTAACAAATGCGGGTGCCACTTTTCAAAGGGCTATGGACATAGATTTTTGTAATTTTATTGATTTATTTATGGTTGTATATCAAGATGATCTAACAACCTATTCCAAGGAGGAAGATCATTGTATGCACTTAGAAAAAGAATTTTCTAGGTCTCTAGAGTATGGGATATCTCTAAATACAAAGAAATGTGCTTTTGGGGTCATTGAAGGTAAACTACTAGGGCACGTTGTGTCTAAAGAAGGAGTGGGGATAGACCCTGAAAGCATAGCAGCCATAGATAAACTCTCTTAGCCAAAAAATGTCAAGGGCATTTAGTCATTTTTTGGACAAATAAATTTCTTGAGGAGGTTTGTGACCAACTTTGCAGAAATCACAAGACCTATTTTGAAGATATTGAAGAAGGGAGAGAAGGTGTCTTGGAGTGAAGAGGCAAGTCAGGCTTTTAAGAAAATCAAATGTAAGCTATTAAGCAAGCTCCAAGTTTGAAGTATCTTGAATTCTTTAAGCCAATGCATATTTTCTCTTTTGATTCTTTTCATATTATTGTTTTTGTTCTATTACATGAAAAATATGGAGGAATTTGAACAACCCATTGCATTCTTTAGAAAATATTTACAAGCTATGCTAAATTCTTAGAGCTAAAACCTACACCTTCCCACCTATACAACACTTTCTAATGGAAACCTGAATCGGGATCTTGAAAAATTCCTGCAAAAATAAAAATAAAATTGATTGTCTAATGAGTGGGCTTGCCTTGGTCAAACCCCTAGTTGGGTAATCAAACCTTAAATGGACAAAAATCTGCATAAAACCCTAGCCTTAAGTGTGTTAAAGACTAGGAAAGTTTGAAATATGTCAAAACCCTATTCTATTGTGCTAGAATAAGATGTGCAAAGGTTATTTAAATGATGCAAGACTTCAACCCTAGAAATCCTACAACACATCAAAATGGAGATAAATGACATGAAAATTAGATGTAAATGAAATGAAAACCTTAATATGAAGATAGAGAGAAAATGGAAGATGGAATCACTTTGAAAACAAGTCTTTAGGTGTGATTTGATGGCTAGTTGCATCTCCTCAACCTAGATTTCTCAATGATTCACCATAGGCATCCATCATCAACTCTTTGCAATGTTGAATCTTGATCAAGAAGTGAGCTTGAAGATCTGTAAAAGCCCTTGTTTGTTGTCCTAAAGCTTCAACTTTGTTGTAGAAAATGCTAATAAAACTTATTGTGGAAGACTTGACTTTAGAATTTGCTTTTAGAAATGACTAAAAGATGTGAAAAATGACTTAAAATGAGTATTTATAGGCATCAACACCTAATTTTCCTATTATTTAGACCTAAGAGGCCAAAATCCATCAAAAAATAAAGTTGAATTAATTGAATTTCTGCTAAAAATTGAAATTTCTCTCAAAAGAGACTCATTTCCCACCCTTGGTGAATGGGTCTCACCAAAGGGGACTCATTCATGCAAGGTGGCGAATGGGTCCCACTAGTGGTTTTTGAAGGTGGTTTTTTGGGATATGAATGAATTAAGTGTTGTTTGTTGGTATTTAGGTGATTTCTCAAGTGAAACAGGCCTCTAGATAAAATATAATGGGTCTTAGGGGCCTATAAATGTTGTTTTGAAGAATGAATAATGCAGGGGTACTCAAAAGTAGGTCCAATTAAGTGTGAAATTGTCTTTTTTCTCAAGAATGTCCAATTTTCTATGCCACATTTAGCCTCCACTTTAGCACCCATATGATTCTATGTGCATATGTAAGCTAAAGGACTCTAAACAGTGCACTTTATTACGTAAAAGGATACTCATTCAAAAGAGAGGAGAATGAAGCCCCCAGTGTATTTTTCTACAAAACCGTAACATTAGGAACCACATCCTACAACAAAAGTTCATTAATTATCCAAAAATCCTTTTATCTAACTCCTAAGAATCCAATTCAATGGTAGATTTATGCCTCCCCTTGATTCTACTTGCTTTACATAGGTGGAATCAAGATAACAATCTAGCCACGTTGAAGAAAGAACATCATACTATAGGGAATTTCCAAGTACAATTCCATGTAATGACAGATGATTGATGATGTCAGATGCAGAATCAAGATTTGAATGCATCAAATGACGTCGAAAATGGAGTTCTTTAGTGCCTGTTATGGTGTTTTGAAGAAAAGATGCTTTATTAACTCTTAAGAGAAAATAACCCCATTTGAATGCATAAGAGTAAAAGTAATGAAACTAGGTAAAAAGATGTAAAGGAGAGTAATTTATCACTTACTATTGTGTTTTACCTTATTGTAGTGTGAGAATGATAAGTGAGATGAAAAGATGTCAAGTTGACAAGATTACGCATCATCGCAACTGTATGAACTTTGAGAGCAGGTAGCACGCGGTGAGCTATATCATGAGGTAAGTTGATTCTGCAACTTTTTCTTAGTGATTTTATAATGATTTGATGAATTTTAATGCATTCATAGGTTAATTTAGGATCTTGGAAAAAAAATTCACAAAGCATCCCCTTTTTTTCGCAAAGTGTCTCGTTTCTTCACGAAGTTTCCCAAAAGGGTTCTAAAGTGTTTAGGGCCTTTAGAAAAGCACACTAGAGGAACTTTAGTACACTTGCATGATGAATAATGTAAAAAATGAAGATATTAGATGAATTTTTTGAGCATATTGTTATGATTTTGATAGGTTCCAACTCGGTCGCGACAACAGTTTCGAGGGAGATAGATTAGCTTTCTGAGAGATTTAGCCCCAACACAGTCAATAGTAGAGATAGAGAATTTATAGGTAATAGGAATCTATTGGGCATATCTGATGCCTCCTATGAGATACCATGATGCCATGCTTATGGACCTATGCGAGCACTGGGACATCGATACATGTACATTTCACCTTCCTACTAGGGAGATGACCATCACACTAGAGGATGTACACTACATTCTCCGAGTTCCTATTCGGGGAGAGCGAGTATATTTCTATGGGGATCGATCATTCCATGAGAAGAGGATGAACATGTAGTACCACTTGGAAGGACCTATTTATGATGAGCGTGTGAGAGCACAAATTGAGCTTCCCATACTTCTATATTTGTGAGCCCCCATTGTGTGATAGATTATGATGCATACAGTGGCTCTTGTTCTCAATCTTGATGGATGAGAGACACACTTGGATGGAGGATTGGTACACTTGATTTGAGGGATGTATGAGCATAGGATAGTCTATGCTTAGGGATGCTACATCCTAGCACATCTTTATTATGACCTTGGCCAATTTGTGTTTTGAGAGATCGATAGTATGGTGCACTACACACTTCTACAAGAGTTGTTCCTCGAGCATATTACATGCACCAAGCCTATCGAATTCCCTTGTGCTATAGCTGCAAGATATCCATGAGCATTCAACTATCCTCTGCGACACTTGTGGCAGTACAAAGATTTGCATTTTTGGAGGGTGATATTTGACTAGCTAGAGGAGAATGAGATCCTATGGAGAGCTTATCTACTAACCCTATAGTGGCTAGATCCCATAGGAGAGCTGAGGAGAATGCAGATGGACATGTTTCTAGCTCGGATGACATGACTGTTGCATAAAATTTCTATTATGGGTGAGTCATGTGATAGTTTGGGCAGGTACAAACACAACCGAGGACATGCCCCTTCATTAGGTGATCAATGAAGAGCACTCAGAGGCTAGGTGATACTATTTGGATTACTATAGATCATGTTCATGAGAGTGATTCTAATGATTTAGATCATGACCAACCACTAGCTTCTGATGTTGATGATGTCAGTAGCATAGATGAGCACAAGGAGTTGTGGTTAGTGACACAACCAACTCCTGTATTTCCCTTGGATGTCCCTATAGGTGATGCAAGACTAGCACCAGATGAGGTAGATGAGCCAGAGGATAGGGCCAAGGATGTACAATATAGGATAACAAATATATTTATTGATGTGATCAACATTGAGTATGATTCAGAGGTTGATCCTGACTATAAGGACAAGGATGGAGGAGAGGAGGATGAGGATGAGGAGGATTATGAGGAGGATGATTATTACGAGGAACCACCCCCAAGTGAGGGTGATGAGGTAGCGACTAAGGATTAACATGAGCATGGAGAGTCTTCTCACACGTACAAGACTAGATCAAATGAAGTAGCTACAACAGACATCAAGGTGCATAGTCAGAGAGAGGCTAGCACATCCTCTATGCCCCCTAGAGAGGATGAGGTTCATATCCCTCAGCCAACTAGAGACATAGGTGATAATTTTTTATTTAACACATGTACTTTGAGTGTTTTATTCTTTATATATATATATATATATATATCATGATGATGTTTATTGATTGTATACCATTTCTATCTTGTAGGAGCACACAGACTGGAAAGAGTTCTATTGCCAGGCTACTGCAAAGATAGTATCTTCATCCATCAACGAGGAGGAGGTGGATCTTGACTACATTCCCTCATCGATCGTGGAGGAGGAGCTAGAGTTTCTTCAACCTTTCGTGAGGATACAAAAAACGTACGAGAGTGTGAGGACATGGCTCCATCGAGCTAAGAGTGCAAGATAGTCATCACATACCTCCATAGAGGTTGAGAGACTGCATGAAAAGATAGCAAAGGTACAAGAAGAGAGATATTAGATGGTAGAGGATTGAATTGTGGCTCTTGGTTGAGCATAGGGTCTGGAGTATGCACTCATAGTTGGTAGATCATGGTCACAATCACACACGACTATCTCACGATGTCCAGGGATTGGATCACAGGTGCTAGAGCCCAAGGGGTATAGCTCTCACAGACCTTGGTGATTTTGTATATGATATTGAGATGTACATAAAACTTTGGAGATATATATAGACATGTGCATTTGATGTCATTAAAATTTGTCTTAATGTGTTTAAATCCCAATGACAATGTGATTAATTCAATAAATTATTTGAAAATTATTTAATTAATGTCTACATGATTTAGCATGATTGATGTGGTAGAACGTAACATATATCTCAATTTTACTTTAGATATAACATTGTTGAATTAAAGAAAGTATGTTAAATTAGATACACCTATAATTCTTATAACGATCAAATTTAGCATGATAGGAGGATGAATAGTATGAAATGTAAAGTAATTATAAAAATAACTAAAATAATTACCTTAGTGTTCAGGACAAACATATGATCAGTTGTCAAGAACAAAGCAGTGTGAAAGTTATTTAGAACGAGACCAAACAACTTTAGACAACACTGCTTTATAATTCATACTATTCAGAGAGATTAGAGATAATACCGAGGAAATTTCACGGCATTAATAGGTTCCTTAAGGGGTGTTTCATCAAGCTCAATTAAGACATAAGCACCATACCCATAACTGGTATCGATTATGTAAGGTCCTAGCCAATTAGGGCTGAATTTATCTTTGTCCTCATGGCCAGCATTAGTAGTACGTTGATTCTCATAAAGAACAAAATCAGCCTTATGAAATGTTCGAGGAATGACATGAGTATTGTGTTTGCACTATAATTGTTTAATGTAAGCTTGGAGATGTTCAAGATCCTTAATGCACTTTTCATCGAGCATCTCAAGTTGATGCAATCATTGGTCTTTATAAGTGGCATCGTCAATAAGGTCTTGAAGAGCAATCAATAACATCAGAATTTCTAACTCCCAGGGCATGATCATGTTAGTGCCATAAACATGGTTATAAGGTGTAGTTCCTATGGAAAATCTAACACTTGTTCAATAATCCCAAAGCGCATAATGTAATTGTGTATGCCAATCTTTATGATGTTTTTTAATAGTTTTCTTTAGGATTTTTTCAAAATCTTATTAGTGCTTTTAGCTTGTCCATTGGATTTCAGATAATACGGTGTGGAAAATCGATGTTGAATGTTGAACGTTTCTAGAAATTTCTTAACCTCATTATTCTTAAATGGGGTTCCATTATCTAAAATGATTGCAGAAGGAAGTCCAAAGTGAGCAATTATGTGTTCTAATATGAAACGACAAATTACTTCAACATTTTTAGAGCGAAGAGGAATAGATTCCACCCATTTTGTGAAATAGTCTATTGTAGTTATTATAAATGTATGTCCAATAGAAGAGGGTGGTGAAATTTTTCCAATAAGATCCAATCCCCATACTGAAAATGGCCAAATGGGAATTTGGGCACGGAGCTCAGAAGCAGGAGCATGAATCAAATTGCTATGTTCTTGACATGTGTGACATTGTTTAACATAGGCAAAGTAGTCTTTCTCCATATGTCTCCAAAAATATCCCATACAGATGAGTTTTTGCACTAATGATCATCCTCCAAAATGACCTCCATAGGCACTAGCATGAGCCTACTCAAGAGATATATGAATTTCAGAATCCTTAAGACACCTTACTAAGAGACCATTGAAAGATCTTCCATATAAAATATCGGCGAGGATTGCATATTTGGCTACTAGTTTGTGTAAACGATTTCAAGT
Source organism: Sequoia sempervirens (assembly GCA_007258455.2). Lineage (NCBI taxonomy): Eukaryota > Viridiplantae > Streptophyta > Pinopsida > Cupressales > Cupressaceae > Sequoia > Sequoia sempervirens. Next base: position 259,325,329 of record VDFB02271358.1, on the reverse strand, counting down.
GTTTGTCGTTGTGGGTTTGGGAATGCTACCATCTTTTAAATAATTATATATCATATCATACTATTCTTGCGAATTAGCTTGAGTTGTGGTCTAAATATATTCTAAGTGAGTATCAATTGAAGGTTTCATGATGGGGTGTATAACAAAGGTGAAGTTTGTTGAAGGATCATGCGGCGATATAAGAGAGTTTGCACTCACCATCACATCCACATGTCAATTGCCTTTTTGTGGGATGTTATCAATGGTGAATGAATCAAACTTCTCTAATAGTTTCACTATAATATCCTTGTATTTTGATAAATTTTCATGTTTAGTTTGATATTTCCAAGTGATTTGTTTGATTACTAATTGTGAATCACTAAAGATCTTGATATCTTTAGCACCCATGGTTAAAGCAGCTCACAATCTTGTGATTAATGCCTCATACTCAACTGTGTCATTTGTACAAAGGAAATTTAATTGATAGGAAAAGAGAATAGGCTTTCCATCAAGTAGAATTAATACCACTCCAACACCAGAACCTATTCGACACTTAGATCCATCAAAATACAATTCCCATGTTTTAACATCAGCAGTCAAGACACTATCATTAGGGAAGGAGTCATGATTAGGTAAAGCAAGAGGAGAAGGAGCATCAGCTAAGTGATCGGTTAAGTCTTGTCCTTTGATTTCTTTTTGTGAAACAAACTTAAGATCAAATTCAATTTAAAACATCACCCACTTAGCTAAGAATCTAGAAAGGTCTATTTTATTAAAACTATGTTTAAGGGGATCAAATTTTGTGATGACTTATATTTCAGCATTTAGTAAATAATGTGGCAACTTACTAGAAGCAAATACAAGATCCAAATATTGTTTTTCGATTGGTGAGTATCGAGTTTCATAATCAATTAAGGTTCGACTAATGTAATAAACAAGATGTTCTTTTCCATAATCATCTTGTTGAGCCAACAATGCGGTAAGAGCATGCACTGATATGGCTATGTACAAGATAAACGGTTTGTTTGGAAGGGTGGGTTGTAAAATAGGTGGAATTGCAAGGTATTCCTTTAAACTCTCAAAATCCCATTTACAATTGTTGTCCCAATCAAAAGGTACATCCTTTTTGAGATGTGTAAAAGGTAATGTGTGATTGGCTAAAGATGCAACAAAATGATGGATAGCTTGAGTTCGGCCTTGTAATGTGCACAATTGAGAAATGTTCTTAAGAGGTGGCATGTTAATAATGGCATCAATTTTCTTTCTGTCCACCTCTATGCCTCTGTGAGATATGACAAACCCCGAAAGTTTTCCATTATCTACACCAAAGACACTTTTTCGAATTTAATCTCATATTATATTTATGTATTTGTTCACATGTGTTTTGAAGAACATTTACATTGTCGTATCTTGTTAAGGATTTAGCAAGGATATCATCAACATAATCTTCCAAAATTTTATTTATGTAATCATGAAATATCAATGTCATTGCACGTTGATAAGTTGTGCTAGCATTCTTTAAACTGAAGGGCATCACAACCCAACTAAACATTCCTCAAACAGTTGTAAATGCAATTTTGTATTGATTTTGAGGATTGATAAGGATTTGATTAAAACCAAAAAATCCATCCATGAATGACAACAAACCATGTCCAGCAATTGAATCCACAATCATGTCAATATTAGGAAGTGGAAAGTCATCTTTCAAAGAAGATTTATTCAAGTCACAAAAATTTGTACATACCCTAATACAATTATCAGTTTTAGCAACTGCGACAATGTTTGAGATACAAGGAGAATAATCAATAGGTTGAATGAAGCATGCATCAAGGAGTTTTTCAAGCTCTGCTTTAACATGCAATGCTATGTTAGGGTGCATTTTTCGTATCTTTTAGCAAACAGGTTTAGCATTCTCAACAAGAATGATCTTGTGTGTCACAATTTTTGGGTCAATTCCTGGCATATCAGAATATTTCCAAACAATTTTTTTAGGAAAATCATGAAGTAAAGTTGTAGTATACTCTTTTTCTTCATCATCAAGGAACTTCCCAATCTTAATAACTTTTTCTTTATCATCTATGTATATTGGTACATCAATTGTATCTCCAAAGGGGACTACATTGGATTTAGGAACTTCAAAATCATATGGTTGTTCAGTGATATCACTATCTTTTTGCTTGGTAACTATCATAGCACAAGTAACCCATTCCAGGGGAGTAGTAGAGGATGTGCTATCATAAACTCCTAACATTTTTTTTTAGAGTTTCATTGCTATCAACATACTACCATGATGGTGACAAGTTCATATCAAGTAATTTAGGATATTTGACTATGAGTTTGTGTTTTGGTTGACATGTAATAGTGTTTATGTTCAAAGATGGTTGTTGAGTAGCTTTTGTCATCTTAGAAAAAGAATAACCCAATCTAGTCTTTGTCTCTTGTGTATTAGGTTCTATAGGGATACAAATACCTTGCTCATGTATTCAATACCCTTTTCTAGTATATCCTAATTGTTTCAAAAGTTCATAACCTTTTCCATAAAGTCTTTCTATTTCTTTCAGATTAGGTGGAGGTTGATAATCTATCACATCAACATTTGTTGTATACATTGTGTTTTCTTCCAAAGTAGAGGAGATAGATGTTTGAGAATATTTTTTGGAATTTTGAGTTGACATGATGGTCGGTTGTTCTTGTTTCTCATCTTTCTTTTGTGTGATTATGTATTCGCACATAAATGAAGGTGTGAATTCTAAAGATCCCCAATCATCATCAAATAATTTAGACACTGATTCCTCATCTTGTTTTTCAATTTTGAGAGGTTCTATATTGGATGTTGGAATTAATGTTTTGAGAGGACTTGTAGATCCTTGTTATAGGTGCAAGCAACTTTTAGGCTCGGGGACTATTTCAACTTGACAAATTTTATTAGTATAGACATATTTCACTATGCGATGTAGGGTTGAAGGCACTGCATTCATCTCATGAATCCATGGTCTACCTAAAAGAAGATTATACCAAAGATCATAAGGCATGACATGGATAGGAGTTTGTAGAGTAGCCACCCCAACTGTAATAGGAAAAGTGATTACGCTAAGAGGTTTCTTTTTCGTATTGTCAAATCCTCAAATGGAGACAAAATCAGATTTTATTTGTGACTTTTCAACACACAATCTATGAAGGAGATTCACACTACACACGTTAAGGGAAGAACCATTACCAATGAGGGGGTTCATTTGATACCTATTTGATTGAATTGAGCAATTATCATAAGGGCTTCACCTTTTTTTTGCAACACTAAAGGAGGGAGCTCATGTTGATGGAAAGTAATGTCTAGGTTAACTTTATTTGGTCCATGAATTAAATCTTCCACATCATTCAGAGTTGTACCAAGAGGAACCACAATTTGTTGTAAGGCTATTTGAAGAATAGTGTGGTAATTTGGTGAATTATGACGTAAATCCCAAAGGGAAATCTTTGCGGGAGTATTCTTTAATTGTTCAACAAGATCATACTCCTTTGTGTGTGAGGGAAAGTGGGGAGCACTAGGTGGATTAGGTAAAGGTAAAGAGGGTGGGGTTGGTTGCAGTGGTTGTGAATTTTTGTAGGTGTTATATGTATGAGAAATAATAATATTAGTATATTGTTGCAGTACATCAATTTTAGGTGGGTAAAGAGTGAACTCAGGTTTATTGGAAGGATTAAGTTTATGCGAGGGTGGGTAAGGAATGAGTTGAGGTTGAATCACATTAACGTCCTTAGTTTTAGATTGTTCACAACAAACCTAAGTGGATGACTTGAGTGAGATGAAGTCTTGAAGGGACTCATCTAACATATCCAAGTCAATACAACTAAAAGGTTTGAGGGGTAAGTTATCGTTAATTTTTTTAGGGTACTCATGAAAAAATATAGACATTAATTTTTTTGTCGCAGGTTGATCATAACAAACCTTAGTGGATGATGTAGACAAGATAAAATCTTGAAGGGATTAATCTAACAGGTCAAGGTCATCAATACTAAAAGGTTTGAGGGATAGGTTATCATCAATTGGTTTAGGCTTCTCATGAAAAGCTTTAGAGGATGAAGTGAGTGAGATAAAGTCCTAAAGAACTTCATCTAACTTGTCTACATCATCACTACTAAGAGGCTTGGATGAGATGCTCTTTCTAAATTGAATCATTTGATTGAAAGGTTGGTTTGATGTTTCAATTTTTTTTATGTATTGAGGAATATGATCTAAAAGAACTAGGGACTAATGGAAAAAAGGAAACATGCAAAAATCTAAAACTATCCATAAATTCCATGAAAGGAAATGATGTTTATATTGAATGATTGAAATATAATAGAAAGTAACTGAACTAAAATAGAAAAGGGAACTATAGGAAACAAAAAAGTATGAACCAATTAACTGAATTCTAAAATCATTGATGCAAAAAGTGCACTGGGACTGATTCTCCCAAGGTGGCGAATGAGTCCTAGGATAGGTTTTTTAAAGTTTTTTTCTAATTTTTTTATCTTTTCTGAATGTGTTTAGATTTGTATAGTGCAAATGAAGACTAAAAATGCAGAATTTTAGAATAATGTAATGAAATAAGATGCAATAATGAACTCTAAATGATACTTTCACTAATGCAATTTTTCAGAAGCCCTACGATGCAAAAACAATGCAAAATACAATGTTATTGAGTTCTAGGATGCAAATGCAAATGCAAATCAGAATGATATGATGTTCAATATGTTGGTTCACCAAAGTGAACCATCAATGTATGTGTTGTATAAACTTCTCTTGCACTCTTAGGATCTTTCACCTAAAAGGAGAGAGATAGAACACCCTAAACTGAGGTGGTTCACTCAAATAGAGGATTGTATGATGTGAGTATGACTAAATGCAATGTTGTAAATGGAACTAAATGATGTAATTGACTGATTATGAATGCTAAACTAATGTAATATGAAATGTTTGAAAACATAGTGAGGTTTGCAAGAAGCTTAAAAAGATGAACAAAAATGCAATGTAACTAAACAAAAATCTATTTTTAAAAATGTGTGCACCTGTAAAGTTGAAGATGACTAGAAAACACTCTAGAAATATAAAATTTTTGTCTTTTATGTTGACTGGGACTCATTTGCCACCCTGGGTGAATCGGTCCTAGGACAAGGTTTTATGCCCAAAAACTAATTTCTGCAAACTAGGTATCAGGATCTGCATCTAACTTTGGAATTCACCTCATAAGGGACTCATTCACCATCCATGGCGAATCAGTCCACTTTCAATTTTTTGTAAACTTGGATTTGAAACCTACACCTTCCCACCTATACAACACTTTCTAATGGAAACTTGAATCGATATCTTGAAAAATTCTTGCAAAATAACTTAAAATTGATTGTCTAATGGGGGGCTTTCCTTGTTCAAACACCTAGTTGCGTAATCAAACCTTAAATGGACAAAAATCTGCATAAAACCCCAACCTTAAGTGTGTTAAAGACTAGGAAAGTTTGAAATATGTCAAAACCCTATTCTATTGTGCTAGAATAAGATGTGCAAAGGTTATTTAAATGATGCAAGACTTCAACCCTAGAAATCCTACAACACAAAAAATTAGATAAATGACATGCAAATGAGATGTAAATTAAATGCAAACCTTAATTTGAAGATGAAAAGAAAATGGAAGATGGAATCAATTTGAAAACAAGTATTTAGGTGTGATTTGATGGCTAGTTGCATCTCCTTAACCCATATTTCTCCATGATTCACCATAGGCATCCATCATCAACTCTTTTTAATCTTGGATCTTGATCAAGAAGTGAGCTTTAAGATCTACAAAAACCCTAGTTTGTTGTCCTAAAGCTTCAACTTTGCTGTAGAAAATATTAATAAAACTTGTTGTGGAAGACTTGACTTTAGAATTTTCATTTAGAAATGACTAAAAGATGTGACAAATGACTTAAAATGAGTATTTATAGGCATCGACACCTAATTTTTCCATTATTTAGACCTAAGAGGCCATCATCCACTGAAAATTTAACTTGAATTAATTGAATTCCCACTCAAAATTGAAATTTCCCTCAAAAGGGACTCATTCACCACCCTTGGCGAATAGGTCCCACCAAAGGGGACTCATTTTCCTAAGGTGGAAAATGGGTCATACTAGTGGTTTTTGAAGGTTGGTTTCGGGATATGAATGAGTTAAGTGTTTTTTGTTGGGACTTCAGTGATTTATCAAGTGAAACAGGCCTTTAGATAAAAAATAATGGGTCTTACGTGCCTATAAATATTATTTTGAAGAATGAATAATGCAGGGGTACTCAAAAGTAGGTCCAATTAAGCATGAAATTGTCTCTTTTCTCAAGAGTTTCCAATTTTATATGCCACACTATCTATGATATGCAAATATGTGGCTAGTATCGAAGAATTGTTCAATATTTGCAAACTTTATAGTGTTCTACAAACATGACTAATAATGACAGGAGGACATTGAAATTGCATGCCATCAAGTATCTGATTATTGACAATGAGCTATGGTGGAGAAACCTAGATGGTATATTGCTGAAATGTGTAGATGGAAAGTGAGCACTAGAACTTTTGCAAGAGATGCATAATGGAGTATGTGGTGGTCATTACATGGAAAAGACCACTGCTCAGAAGATTTTAAGAGTAGGATTTTGGTGGCCTACTATTTTTAAGGATGCTCATAATTTTTTTAAGACTTGTGATCTTCTTGTCAAAGGTTTGCAAGAAAACTGAAGTTCTCGGGAAGTCTACCACTTAGGCCTATAATTGTTCAAGCCCCTTTCCAATAGTGGGGAATTGATTTCATTGGAGAAATATTAGAAAAGTCTAGTGGAGGACACTCATGGATCCTTGTTGCCATTGATTATTTCAAAAATGGGTAGAGGAAATACCCACATAGAAGGCAACAAGCAAAGTGGTGGTGGACTTCCTATTGAATGATATCCTCATTAGGTTCAGATTCCCAGAAAAAATCATCTTAGATAATGCTATGTATTTTAGATCTAAGAAATTTAAAGACTTTTGTGATAAACATGGTATACAAATTTCTTATTCTTCACCTTACCATCCTCAGGGAAATGGTCAGGCTGAATCTAGCAATAAGATAAAAATGAAAATCATCAAAAGGGTGATAGAGAAGAACAAGAAAGCTTGGCACTTAAAGCTAAAGTTGGCACTCTGGGAAAATAGAGTGATTGTGAAAAAGGCTACTAATTATTCACTGTTTGGCATGGTATATGGTCTAGATGCTAGATTGCCACGGAATAACCTATTGAAGATGTATAAGTTCGTACAAGAGTATGACAAGGAGATATGGGATTATATGTAGCACATAATTAATAATCTAGTGTAATTGGATGAGACTAGAAGAGAAGATCATGCCAAGAATATGAAAATGTAGTTGCAAGTTAAGCATCTACATGATAAGATAGCTTCTCCCATAAAGTTTGAGGTAAATAGTATGGTATTAGCCTGGAATGCAAGGGCTCAAGACAAGGGTAAACATGGGAAGATTGAAGCATTATGGGTAGGCCCTTATCTAATAGCCAACACACATGAGGAGGATTCATATTTCCTCCAAAGCTTGATAGGTGAAATTTTTGAACTACTAGTACATGGATAGATCTTAAAGCCATAATTTTCCTAAGTATGTTATATTTCCATGTACATTGTAGGTTTTGTACATTTTGTATGTAGGTGTGTTTTCTTTGGTTGTGCTTGTTTTGGTCCTACTACCTAGTCTAGGTAGCCCTTGGTTTTTGCTTTATTGTTTCTTGTTGGTCTACTTCACCTGAGATTCTAGGATCTTGCCATGCCTATGAGAGGCATGCATCCTCAATCGGAGCCACTGATGGAACCTGGAAATTTTTTTATGTTCCATCTCAAAATGTTGTCACATTTTGAATATTGGGTTGGTACCTGAAGGCTTAGGGTTCTTCTTATCATCACTGTTGAAGGGTTTATGTGTTAGCTTGGAATCCTTCCTTAAGAAACCCTTAGCTCTAAACGCCTACCAAGGTTCTAATTTTCTATTGACCTCCTATTACTTGTTGCCAGTAACATTAAAACATCTTATGTCATTAACATTTGTGGGGTAACCGGTCCCTCATGCATAGGTCAGAATTTCTCATTTTATATAAGGTTGAGTAAAGTGCGTTTTTGGTCTTTACATCCTTTGCATTTATGTGACTTAGGAAATTTCAAGTCCCTTTTCTTGTATCATCCTAGAAGCCTCCCTTCATTAGGACAACTTGTGGGCATGTGCTTAAAATTTTTCACTTAAATCACGTCGGCCACATCTCTTCAACACTCATCACAAATTTCTTTTGAAGTGTATGTTTTTAATCAACAACAAGCAATGAGTGGTATTGTTTTAGCTTCGCTCATCGTAGATAGTTTTGAGAGCTCTTAATATGAAATGGCAATGGGAAATAGTCTTTCCTCTCCTTATAGTGATTTATATTTTGCCTATCACTAATGGCTTTTGAGCCTTGAGTTTTGTATTAGTGATCAGCAATGGCCTCCATTCTTTCATTATTTGATGCATCGCTAATTGCAGATGATTATGTAATGGTAAGTTTCAAAATAGAGATGGGTGATATGATGTATCTCATTTGTTTCATGCATCACAAATTAATTTTGAATGTCGCATTCTATATTAGCGATAAGTGATGCAAATTTTCAATGTAATTGTTGGGATCTCTCATCGCTAATTGCTTGCAAAATGTATGAAGAAAATTAGCAATGAGCAATGGCCTTGAAACTTCTCTTTTATCATTCATCTTGGATTCATTCCAAATTTTAAACCACAAAATAGCAATGAGCGATGGGGTTATCTGTTCAAGTTTCTTTCGGTAATTTGAATATATCTTATGTGTGGTGTCTTTTGTATCATTGATTCTCATGCAGGTGCATGTGTCTTAATGTAGCATCTTTCCCTTACCTCCTATTGTTGATGCGATCTAGAGTTCAAAGTATGAATCAACAATGCATGATGGGAAGGTTGACATGATCGAGGGGGGACCACAGATCCAAGGGCTGAAATTTCATTGCTTGGATGCTTGCATCATTGACAAGACTAGTAAGGGATGAAATATGTTAGTGATAAGCAGTGACTATTGAAGGAAAAGGTAATGTGGCAATATCCTGAGGACATCATATAAAGAAAATAAGGAAGTAGCAAGGTGAATCTAGAACCATTGATATGGTTTTAAAATAGACTAATCAATGACTAGGGTTTGAACATTAATGGCTAAATATCAAATCTCTCATGTGTACTATCAAACATTAATGGTAGAATTCCCATATCTTAGCCATAAAGAAGGAAAATACCTAGTTAGTCACACATTTGGAGTTGCTTGGAAGTGGAGAGGAATAACAAAAGCTGAGGAAATTGTGTAGGAAGCTCTAGTGAATTATTATGGCAGCAAATTTGTCGATCATTCACATGGGTAAGCAAATTGTATATATCCTCTTAGTTGAAATACTAAATTGCCCTATTCTAGAAAGGTGATAGGGAATTGGGGAGATAGTTTGCTTTTCTATTTGTAATATCCTTAATTCAGTGATAAATAATGGGTAAATTTGGGAAATATTTTTTTCTATAAGTAGTCCTATGAGTTTTTGTACTTGGGAGGGTCTTTTTGATTGCAAGAAATTGTAAACCCTAGTTCTCCTAAATCTCAAACAAGAGTGAACCAGAGCCTAGTCAATCCTTTATTTGACATGAGAAGAAACCAAAAAAAAAGGGGTTAAAAGGATTAAAACTTAGGATATTTCATCTAAGGTTAAGCCGAAACCACCTGCAGTATCTAACCCTACACCAAGTACTGCAACATCTACTAGGTCTAAAAGTACAAAGAAGGAAAAGGAAAGATTTATGCAGAAGGCCACTGAAGATATAATGGAAGGAGGATCATGAATTGGCAAGGGACCTATGGGTCAAGTTTCCATGACCACCGAGTTAATTGATGGTGCTGGTGAAATTGGTGAGTTGGCCCAACCTCAGAGCAAGTGGAAACTATTTCAATATGCTTTTAACAAGCAGTATTCTAGTAAGACTACGTGTTACTTATGGGTGCTAAACCTTGGAAAGCTATTGGTGCCAAATGTGTTTATAGAGGTGGAATTGATGATGGAACTGGCCAAGAACTATCATCCCATTGATAGAAAAATGAGGAGAGAAAATGGTGATGTGATCCTTGAAGTGACAAAGGACAAGATTATGGAGATATTTAGGTTAAATCCCAATTACACTGTGAAATTTAAGTGTGCAAAGCTATATGTTGAATGTGAGAATAACATATTTACATATAGAAATAGACTACTTGTTCGACATAGAAAGAGAAAGGAGAGATTTCTCCCTAAGGATGTCAAGCCTTTTGAATGTGAGGAGTTTGTGGATTATTTCAAGAACACTTACTACTACCTAAATCAAGTATTGGACCAAAATTTTGAGGCAAGGATAGGCCCTAACTTATTGGTAATGGTGATAGATATACATATTCATAATTAGAACACTACATTTGATTATGCCAACTATGTTTCTTAACAAATGCATCAGGATTTCCTCAATTTAAAGGAGGTTCTCCCTTTTCATTTCCCTCATTATTCTCTGCTAATGCATATGCTCTTATTTTAGGGTGAGTATGGATGGAAAAGGAAGTTGGACTTGAGATTAAGAGATGATGAAAATAATATTTTTCTAGTACAAAAGTGGAAACACATTTGGGATCAGGATTGTCCCAATTCCAATTATTTCACATTTTCTAATATTATAAGGTATGGTATCCTAGTAGTGTTTGATGTGGCACCTACTTCCAAGGTTTCTCTAGCAATCAGAAGTATCATGTACCCAAAAGATGCACCAAGATCAAATGAAACAAATAATTGGGTATATTGGTTTGTCCATTTAGAATATACTTTGACAAGATCCTATGGGGCTAAGGTGGCACCACATTGTTTTCCCTTGTATGTCTCTAAAAAATTGGATTTTATGGAACTCATGTGGAAGATTGATGCTATGGATTATGACATTTTCATGAAGCCGAAGAAGGGTACTATGGTGAATCCCTAATGCACTTTTTCTTACTTCAAAGTTACTGCCCCAAAGGGGTATGAAAAGTTTGGGATCATGGTAAATAATATTAGATTGCCTACTTATGAGGTTAGGATTTGTGATTTGGAAAAGTTTGTGTATGGAAAAAGAAAGGATATAAACTTATCAATGATACATCATCAGTTATTATACAAGGATGATGTATTAAAAAAATTGAGAAGTGATCAGGCTGTCATATCTAGAAAGAAAGAGTGGTCATCCATAATGGACATTGAAGAGAGTATCATGTAAAGGAATTCCTTTTATGTAAGTCCATATGATGTAATTGCAAATCCATTTGAAAGAGCTTTCACAAAGCTAATGGATTATCAAAATGGTTATTTTAAGGTGAAGGTGAAGGAGGTTGCTTCTAAAGCATAGGCTCTCCTAGAGCAACAAACACAAGCTATGGATATCCTAGAGTAGGGCCTACAGATGTTCAAGAAGTTAGGGAGGAAAAAATGGCAGAGCATGTTCTAGGATATGAGGAGGTGAAGAATAAATTCCCTCCCCCAAATATTGAAGAAACCTTTAGTTTAGAAGCTCCCCCTGATTGAATTGTCAAGTGGCAATATGATAAGGAAAGTGATGAATTCCTTGCAGATGATAAGTTTGTGCAATCCAAGGAATTTTAGGAATTTATGATTCAATAGAGAAGTAAAGAGATGAATGAAAGGCTTGAACTAGCTCAGGATAGTGTTGAGCCTTCTAAATAAGAAGAAAAGATCAAAGTTGAAATTGCAGCTATTACTCCTATTAAGGCTAGGAAAATTTTCACAAATAGTGGAATCATGTTGTTACTAGGATGCATTATCACCTCAACTATAGCATATGATGCAGTAAGAAAAGACCCTCAATCTTCAATATCCGAGGAGCAGTTTGAGGATAAGGTGTTTGGATCTAGATATAGTCCAAAGTTGCACACTCTCACAATTTGGTCTATGGCACCTAATACTGGAAAGCATTAGGTTGCTAGGTCTCTTGAAGAGGTTACAGGTTCCTTGGTGGTCAAAAGGGCCACAAATATAACTCCTATCCAAATAGCTAAGTTAATTGCTCATGCTTCAATGCTTAGTGTGGATATTGCACAAATTTCATAGAAAAAATATGATTCTCTAGTGAAGGAATATAAGAAGGCCTTGGATGAGATAAAAAAGATGAGGGCCATTTTTCAAGCTAGTTATGCAGCAAGGACACTATCCTTGCCATCCTCTTCTTCCTCAGACTTGTCTACACTAGATAGAAAAACCTTGGCTTTGAGAATTAAAGATTTAAATGATCAGTTGAGTATTGAAAAGGAAAATTTCAAGAAGGGTAAACTAGAAACTGTTAAGGTGGAAAATGAGATCTTTGAAGATGTGTTGAAGCATAGGGTGAGCAAATTGATCAACAAGGCTGATGACGTGTGTGCTACCTATAAGTGTATTCATGAAGAAAAAACAAAGTATCTATAGGTACAAGAAGCCTTCAAGAATGAATGGAGTAACTAGAGTAATACGGTGTGTACTTTAAGAGAAATGATACCCAAAATGGAGGATCTCAAGGCACCTACTAGCATCCCTAAAATCTTGCAAAATATTGATACAGTTAATGAGATAACCACCTTTCATGGAAAGTTGGGTGTGCAGCTCCAAAGTAATTTGAAGTTATTTAGAGAGATGGAGGAACATGGTATGCCTCAGGTATTGAGTCCTAAAGGTTAGTTGCAGCCATTTGACACTTGAAAGAAGGATCTGAGAGGAATGCTTAGAGAAACTATGATGGCATTGAATATCACTGACTATATCCTGCTGAATTAAAATATTGATACAATGGTGGAGATTGAAACAAAGATGGAAATTTTTGTTAAAGAATTCAGGGCCTTAACTAATGCTATATACTCTCAGAATAGTACTAAGATGCAAATTTTATTAAATGTGAAGTGGAAAACTGAAGAAGAGTATAACTCTTGGTTAGAAAAATATATCGAATGAATAGGTGTGGGGATAAATAATGGATATGAGAAAAAAATACATAGCCTAAATATGGTACAAATTAGGCTTTTATTAAAGCATTGCAAAATATTTTTCTCTCCTCAACTTAGAATGGGTGGCATAAAGTACTGATGTGGATAAGTTGATTTTGTCTCTTTATCTGCTTTCCATGTTTTGTGATTTTTTTTACTATATTTCTAGCGAGGGATACTTTTTGAGCACATGGGGAATATTTTGAAGTTGTTGTAACAAACTAATTATGTCATTTTGAAGTGGGACCTAATTTTCACAACGAGTGAGAGTTAATTTTTCCTCATGCTTATTTTCACCACCTGAAGGGCCAAGTATAACTTAAAAAGGAATATTTGTTACAACAATCCAATGAGGTTTTGACATGTGTGCTTCCTAGCCTAAGGCTTGTTTTTCTCTTTCATCTCTATAAGAAAGAATTCAAGGCCAAAAGCAGTGGTTCATTGAAAATTGAATTGATGCAATAAATTGTAATAGGAATACAGAGCATGTTTTTCATTTGGTCTTAACTTCAGAGTTTATTGTCATGTATGTAATTTTGATAACAGTATAGAAAATGCAATATAGAGTAATACCAATTTCATGGTTATTATCTCTCCTTGTGCTCATTTTATGAGTTATGAATCAAACAAATCAAGGATTATTTTTTTTGTCTCTGTTGTATCTCAGTGGATGTTTAATTTCATTCATGTTTATTAGTTCAATGAATTAATATAAATTCTTGGGTGAGATTATCAACTCACATGAATTAAGTGCTAGGATATTTGTAAGTAGTAATGATCATAAATGTAATATGGGAATGTTGTAATGCAGTGTTTCTTGAGATTGTAGGTTGGTATTAATAAATTTTGTCTAGTTGCATAGGTTGATATTGACTTCTTGCTAGGAATAAGACACTCATTTGTGCCAAGTATTGATAGCTCAGCTTCTTGGTTGATTCAACAAATAATCACTTTCAATATTATAAACTTTCAATTGAATACCAACGTAGTTTTTTTGTGTTGATTTTTGTCTTCTCATGCTCCAAGTATAAGAAATTAATAAATAAGCTACCAACTTATTTGATGTATTATGTTGATCATTTTTATGAGAAGTATTTGTTGTTGACAATGTATTTAATTAAAGTCATGTGAATTCCTGAGTATACATTATGAGATCACCCTCCTAGATTTCATGGAGCCCAAAGTGTAGGAGTAGAAGTCTCATAGCTTTTACTTATTTGCTTTTGATTACTAAGTATTGGAAATGGAAAAGTCCATAGGTATTTTTTGAAGTCATTTTGGTTCTTAAAAAATAGCCAACAACATATATATATATATACAAGAATGCATATATGTATTTAAGAATAAAAAACCATTCAAGAAACCTAATTACAAAAAATAAAATCAAGTAAAAATATACAATTGATAAGTAGGAGGTAATTTTTCTATAGCGTGTGAAATTATGATACTACTATCAAGATTCAACCATGTAGTTTCGAGTCAAACTCATTGACCCCATATTTCATGAGTAGTGGTTCACAAGAACCCATCTCGCATGATAATGAATGGTCCACTTAGCACTCATTGCATCTAGGTGATGCTTATAGAGGTGAAGCACTGGGCCTTCTCGGGAGGTCAACCATCCCAGTACTACTCCAGCTCAAGCATGTTGCTTCACCTCTATGAGCATCACCTAGATGCAATGAGTGCTAACTGGACCATTAATTATCATGAGAATGGGTTCTTGTGAACCACTACTCATGAAATATGGGTCAATGAGTTTGACACAAAACTACATGGTTGAATCATGATAGCAATATCATAATTTCACACACTATGGAAAAATACCTCCTACTTATCAATTGATGAGGTAAAGGGGATCTATAATGAATGGTTCATAAGGAAAAACACTTGATAAAGGTTTTACAAATGGGGTTGAAAGCTAAGTGGGATTAACCTTGGAGAAAACTCTATGGTTAAGCGAGCTTGAGCTGGAGTAGTAATGGGATAGGTGACCTACTACAAAGGCCCAATGCTTCACCTTTGTGAGCATCACCTAGATGCAATGAGTGCTAAGTGGACCATTCATTATCATTAGATATGGGTTCTTGTGAACCACTACTCATGAAATATGGGTTAATGAGTTTGACTTGAAACTACACGGTTGAATCCTAATAGCAATATCATAAAAATATACAATTTTTTTGTTTGATTAGGGTACCAATTTCAATTTTATGTTTTTTTTCTAGTAATGAAGGTTCAATTTTTTGTTTCTTGTTTTTGTTTGTTTTCCACTAATGAGGGTTTCAATTTTTTTTGTAGCTTTAGATTGAAATGAAAAAGATCAACAAAACTACAAAGAATGTGAAAAAAAACCTAAATTAATCACTAAATACAAAAAACAAGAAAAAAATGCAAAGAAAAGGATTCAAACACATACCTGGAGGTTCGTGGAGGTCGATGTTCACACTAGAGGTCATTGCTCAACTAGGATCATCTGTGAAAATGAGGTAGGGTTCGGATTTTAAAATCTTTAACAAAATGGATATCCATTTTCTCCAACATATAAATTATATTGCATATTATTATGTATGCTTTGGAGAAGCTTCAAATCTAATGCAGTGAATAATGGATATCCATTTCATCAAGGCTTTCACAAACTGAATAATACACAAAACCATTATTATGTATTCTTAATATATAATAAATGTATTATATATTAATATATCATAATATATTTAATATATACTATATATTATATATAATGTATACTATAATATATTTAATTTATATTCTATATATTGTATATATATTATATATATTATATAATATATTGTATGATATATATATATTATATAATATATTTAATACATAGTCTCCCTCTCAGGTCTCTCTCTCTATCTCCCTTTGGTCTCTACATCCCTCTATCCCTCCCAAACCCCTCTCTCTCAAATCTCTCCCTCCCTCTCTCTCTCTCAGGTCTCTCCCACTCCCTCTCTCTCAGGTCTTCCACTCCCTCTCTCCCTCTCTCTCAAGTATCACTCTCCATCTCACTCTCAGGTATCCTTCTCTCTCTCAGGTCCCTCCTACTCCCTCTCTCCCTCTCTCTCTCAGGTCCTTGTCTCCCTCTCTCTCTCAGCTCCCTCTCTCTCATCACCTTAGGTCTTTCTCTCTCTATCAAGTCTCCCACTTTCTCTCTAAATTCTCTCACTCCCTCTCCTCTCTCTCTCTCTCTCAGTTTTCTCCCTTTCCCTCTCTCTATTAGGTCTCTCCCATTCCCTATCTCCCTCTCTCTCTCTCTCTCAGGGCCTTCCCACTCCATCTCTCCCTCTCTCTCTCTCTTAGGTCCCTCCCACTCCCTCTCTCCCTTTATCCCTCTCTCTCACTCTCCATCTCCCTCTTAGGTATTTCTCTCTCTCAAGTCTCTCTCTCTCATCTCTGCTTCCCTCTATCCCTCCCAAACCCCTATGTAATATATTTATCATATATTAATATATTATATATATTTATTCAATATATATTTTATATTAATTATTATTAAGAGATATATTATATAGTATATATAAATTATATTATATATTAATATGTATGCATAGGGGAAGCTTCAAATCTTATACAATAAATAATGGATATCCATTATAGATTAATATAGGTTATTTTTAGTTTCATACCAACTGAATAATATGTATGCATAGGGTAAGCTTCAAATCATATACAATAAGTCGCAAATATCCATTTGTGTTTGATTTTTGTAAGCCAAATAATACATAAAAATGAATATTATGTATTATCAATATATAATAAATGTATTATATATCAATATTTATAGTATATTTAATATATATGTACTATATATTATTATATAATATATATTTTATACTATATAGTATATAAATAATATTATATATATATTATATTTTATATATCTTATGCTCTTTCTCTCTCTAGCTCTTGCACTACTAGGTCTCCCACTCCCTCTCTCTCTCCCTCCCTCCCCCTCTCTCTCCCCTCCCTCTCTCTTAGGTCTCTCCCACTCCCTGTCTCTGTCTCTCTCAAGTCTCTCTCTCCCTACATCCCCCCCCCCTCTCTCTCTCAGGTCTCTCATTCCCTCTATCCTCCCACCCTACCTAGACAACTCTCTAATTCCCTCTCTCTCTCACTCTACATCTCCCTCTCAGGTCTTTCTCTCTTTCTCCCTCCCTCCATCTTTGCTCTCTCTCTCTCTCCCTCTTTCTTAAGTCCCTCCCACTCTCTCTCCTTTTCAGCTCTCTCTCTCTCTCCATGTCTCAGGTCTCACTCTCTATCCCTCTCTCTCTTTCCCTCTCTCCCTCCCTCCCTCCCTCTCAAGACTCTCTCTCCTCCCACTCTCTCTCCTTTTCAGCTCTCTCTCTCTCTCCATGTCTCAGGTCTCACTCTCTATCCCTCTCTCTCTTTCCCTCTCTCCCTCCCTCCCTCCCTCTCAAGACTCTCTCTCTCTCCTCTTAGGTCTTTCTCTCTCCCTCTCTCTCAAGTCCCTACCACTCCCTCTCTCTGGTCTCTCCCTCCCACTCTCTCTCCCTCTCAGGTCTCTCTCTCTCTCTCTAGTCTTTCCCTCCCTCTATCTTTCTCTCTTAGGTCTCGCTCTCTCTCTCTTGTGAATTTGTTGCACATCAACAAATATATAATATATACTATGTAGTACATAATATATAATATGTAGTACATAATATATATTATGTAGTATATAATATATACTATGTATTAAATATATTACATAATATTAATATTTAATATATACTATATATAGTATATAATATATAATATACTATATATAAAATATATGTAGCATATAGTATATGATATAATAATATAATATACAATATTATAATAATATATAATATAATACATAATATATAATATATAATATATTAGTTTATTAGTATATATTAAAATATTAAATATTATGTATTATAGGTAATGCAAGTAACAGATATCCACTTCTAAATGGATATCTAATTTTTCTATAAAAAATAGTAGGGTTTGGATTTGATTCAAGATTGCCAAACCTAGAAAGTCAACCCAAAAAACATGTTTACAAAATTTCCTTAGTTTTTTTAAGTTTGCCCTTGTGGCTTACAACTTCTTTTTATCTAAATTTGATGAAACAAAAAGGGTTTATAGAAAAAATTGTCAGCTTTCCACCAATATAAGATATGTCTTATTTTGAATTTAATAAATAATTAGTATTGATTTTATACATACATTACGACTAAAGTCCTGATTGATAGGCTAATTGAAAAACTTCTATAATTATAATCTATTTCAAAAAATTTGAATATAAAAGATGTATCACATTTTATGCTTTGCATACTATAGGATAAAAAAATTGAGTTTCATAAATTTTTGACCAAGTTATTGTGGTCAGATACACACGTTTTAATAATTTTGAAATTTTCTACTAAAAAAATCATAACTAATTATTTGCATGCAAAAAATTAAAAAAAAAATAATGGAACATCTAGGCATATGTCATCTACATATATTGAAAGTTTAAAAAAAAAAAAAAAATTCTTGTACTTAGAGTGGTCAGACATACACATGTTTTTTTTATCTTTTTCTTATAAATTTAGTACCACTACATTGGAATTTCATTTTTTTGCAAAATAGATTTTTTTTTTCCAAAAAAGGACTAGTAGCCTAGAAACTACATTCAATTTGCTACAAGTTTTGTTCTTACATATTTTTCAAATTATGTTAATAACCTATTCAATTTTTTATGTCAAGTTGTCTAACTCTATTTTTCTTAATTTTCATTGCCACTTAGGGGCCTAGTTTGGACCCCCATGATCGTGCATTGACCCAGAAGCAGGTTGTAAACATTTTGGTGCATCACCCACATAGGCAGATTTCAATTCATGTCATCCTTCTATCCTTTTCCATCAAAAAAAATAGTAGTTTAAGTTAGGATAGGTGAATACCAAGAGAACCAACTCACTCTATAGGCTAACTCCCACATCTTGAGCCCACAATCACAGGAGTTATCCCATGTTTCACTAGTAGGTTGAGTTTTGTAACTAAGTAATGGTGCACTATTTGTGATAACAGTTATCATGTCAAAGACATGCATTTTTGTAGGGAGATTAGCTTTTCCCTCTTTTGAATTCCATACTTTTTATGTAGTTAAAGATTTATCTATGGATAAATTATTTGTCATGAGGATCACTCATAAAGTAGCAACAACTCAAACTTAAAACAAAAACTCATGAGGCATGTCACATCATTATGATTAAAATTTTCACTATCATATGTTGTGGATTTGATATGATCTTAAATTGAATTAATGTGTCATGACATGATGTATTAATATATTCAATATTCTAAAAGTGATGGTGTCATATGCCATGCCATGTCACATTAATTCAATTTTATATGATATCAATCTATAGATCATATCAAATGAGTAATGTATAATAGTGGAAACATGAATCATAACGGATGTAAAATGGAATGTATGATTTTGATTTTGACTTTTCCTAAGTTTTATTCATTAACCTTAACATCTACTTGAAGCATGCCTAGACTCTCAATTTTGTTTTTCTATTGAAATTTAAACTCAACACCATCTAGGTGCTTACAACATGGAATTTCCATTAAACCAACCACCCATTGGTAGACTCTCATTATTAGTTTGGTAAGATTAGACATTACAAAGTATGATAGATCAAAATATAGTTTTTAGTTATAATAGTGTTCTTTAGGCTTTTTAAGGTTATTGCTTGAAATGTATATGCATCTACAACTATGTATTGATCATGAATAAAGGAAACCTACAATGAGAAATGTGCAATTTCATAAAATAGAACCCCATCTATATATTTGTACATATACATTTCATGACAAATTTTTCATATAAGTAAAGGCAAGCTTCAAAACACACAGTGTTTCATAATTTTCACTACACAACGTTCGCTGTTGTCAACAAGTTTATTCAATATTGCCAGTAATGGAAATAAATTTATGTTCTTGCTATGTCTAATGCACATAATACATATACAAACATGTAAACCACCCAAGGGTTGTCTACGTTGTGATGTGGAGGTTGAAAAATACACTATCTTATGAAGCATTTTTTGATTGAACTCTCTATCAATATTTTATATCACTTTCTGATCAATTATTAAAATAACAGAAGAAAGTGTGATTTGAAATATTAAATGAGTATATGTAGGTTCATGATGGGCCAAAAAGTGGCAATATGATGGGTATGTGGCTGACGACTATCTTTTTACCCAAAATTGATGAAACGAAAAGGGTTTTTAAAGGAGATTCTAATCTTTCCACTGATATAAATTATGCTTTACTTTGAATTTAATAAGTAATTTTTATTCATTTTCTATTCAAATTATGACTAAATTCTTGATTGATAGGATGATTGAAAAACATCTATAGCTTTCAAACGGTATCACATGTTTTGAATCCAAAACATGTGCCACATTCTATGCTTCAAATACTATAGGATTAAAAAAAGAAAATTTGAATTTCATGAAGTTTTGACCAAGGTGGTCAGACATCTGAGTTTTTATATTTTTTAAAAAGTTGTACTAAAAAATTCATAATTAATTATTTACTTGGAAAAAAATTACAAAAAATATGCATCACATCGGGGCATGGTCCTCTACTTATATATAAAATATCATAAAAATATATTATCATTTATTGTGGTTAGGGTGGTTAGATAGACACCTACTTATTTTCCCAGAATTTAAGTACCAGCATTGAAATTTCAAATTTTCATAAATAGATTTAAAAAAAAAAAAAAACAAAACAAACCTAGTAGTTTAGAAACTACATTCAATTTGCTATAGATTATATTCTTACATATTTTTGAAATAATATAGATAACTTATTCAAATTTTTACATCAAGTTGCCTAACTCTAATTTTTCTAAATTTTTTGTCACTTAAGGGCCTGTTTTTTCCATCATGATCCTACACATACCAAAATCATTTCCCCGTCATAATGACATATCGATAATTATGATTTGAAATACTAGGTTACAACCAAACTTATACAATTAAATTAAAACCCTAATTTATAAAAAAAAAATCAAAAAACTATATGATAATTTTATAAAAATCTTATAAAATTTTGGATGATTTGGTAGCTAGTGTTGTGATGTGGAGGTTGACAAGCACAATGTGTTATGAAGAATTCAATTTCTTATATCATACAGCCTTTACAAGTTTGGATGTAGCTAATCTCACAATAAAATGACATGTCATAGGCATGATAACATACAAAAACGCATAAAAGCATACATAGAAACATACATAACATTTGGTAGCTAGTGTTGTGATGTGGAGGTTGACAAACACACTATGTTATGAAACATGCAATTTCTTATATCAACCAACCTCTGCAAGTTTAACTGTTTACCTTGAAGCTTGGTCTATTCAATTAATTGCAATTGAAAAATGACGTGTTTTCAAAACTCCTATTTGTGCAATGACATTTGTAACTCAAAATGTAAGACTTGGTCAATTGGTGAGTCACCCATGAGCTCAATTTGGATATTTTTCATAAATTGCAATAATTCTAGAGAGAAATTTCAAATCACAAAATCTTAAGACCCTGAACAAAAAATCACATAAACAACTCTTCATAATGGAAACCCATTTTCACAAGGAAAACCCTTACAAACTAGTCAAAGAATACCCCTTTTCACAATGAATACCCATTCAATTCTTCACAACCCCTGGGTAGAATGAAAAAATGAAATATACATACTTGCTAGCTATTTTCCCACACCTATCACATGCATTTTGGTAGGGAGATTGGTTGCTCTACAACTCCCTTCCCAACTCCCCAAAATCCTTCAAAATGTGAATGTTGAAAATTTTGACATTATGGGTAGAGAAACTACATGTTTGATTTCCATAGTGGATTGTAAATTTTTCCATTATCCTTCCTCAAATAGTTTTGTGTTGAACATAAAAAACCAAATTTTATAAACCCTCAATAGAAAAGCACGGAAACAACTCCACAAGTGAAACGAATACCCCTTTTCCAGTGAATACCCCTTCAATTCTTCACAGTTCCTACACAAAATGGAAAAATGACACATATTTTTGGTAGATATGCATACCTCCTAATTATCTTCTCATTCCTCATGCATGCATCTTCAAAGGGAGAATGGTTGTGAGATACTTTCATATACTCTTTCTTTTGGGGTACCCAACAACCTACAAAATGTGAAATAGTAGGCTAGCGGCTATTTTTTTCAAAATTACTAATTTCAAATGTGCTATTTCAGAAAAGACAATGAGGCATTAGTTTAAGAATTTTAATCTTGTCAACACACCATGTTTTTTGGTGACGAGACATGTGGCAACACTCACAGTACATTCCTAAATGTCTATCAGCGTTCATTTTTCAATCTTATCTGATAAGGATGCAATCATATGGGGACGGGGTATTATGTTATAATGTCTAAGGAATGCCATTTTTTCAGGAGATTAGCTTCTCCAATCTTTGATATCCTCTCAAATTTATAATGCTTATTGAATATTGCATCATCGTTAGTTGTAAATCTTGAAAGTTGTAGAGGATTCAAATTTAAGGATAAGTATTTAAGAATATGGGTAATTACAAATTTTAAGTTATCAAAAATTACTAAAAAGCATTAAGGATAATTGTACAATGTTTATGAGTCAGATTTTGGCATTTATTTTTCTTGTTTTTATTAAATTTCTTTTAATTACATAATTTGTTTCAATTTTCTAATCTCAACTTTTAAATATATAAATATTATTCATATTTATATATTTTTTATATTTATAAATATGATCTAAAGTTTAATACTTTTATATAATATTATTAACTGAGGAATCATTGCCTTTAGGAAATCAATATGTGGAGTGCTCCGAGAAATAGGTTGGTGTGAGGCAAGTATTTTTCAAACAAATTGATGGTCACCACAACTTTTGAGGTCACTTTCAGGGGTACAATGTAGATCTGAGTTGCCATGGACGCCCTGGAATAGATCTAGTTGTCTCCCATTTCTGGCAATCTCATTTTCTTAGAAAACATTTATCTAAGACACTGTAAAAAGCTTTTGACATTTCCAGATCTAAAGGAGAAGGGGATCCTCTGAATTTTCCAAATGATGTCCCATTAAATTTTTTTTTTCCAAGCAATATTGTTCTTGATAAAGCTTTTTATCAAAGTCATCTTTAGAAATAATGGTGAAATAGGCAAGAAGCAAGGAAGAAGGAAACTTCGTATCCAAGCAAAGTTCTAGTAAAATTTACTTTTCATAATAATATTGCCCTAGGAAAGGGTTTTATTGTTAGGGATTTCAACAAACAAGGTCTGCATAGTGATCACTCACAAAGAAGTAACCATTGGGTGAAAAACGGGATATCAAAGTATACCTTAGTTTCTAAAGCAGAACGGTCAGCAAAGAAACACAGGCTTTAAGGATGTAACACTTCTAGAGGATTTGTTGTACATGCAATCAAAAGATCTCAAAGAAAAAGTGTTAATCCCAAAAAAAAATTGTAAGAAGAATGGGAAGAACTAGTAGCTCATGAGGAGATTTATTGGTGACAAAAGTCACATGAGCTATGTCTAAAAGAGGGAGATAAGAAGACCAAATTTTTCCATAGATCTGCAATAATAAAGAAAGCCAAAAACACAATCTTTTCAATAGTGGAAAATGTAATGGGTGAAAGGTTATCAAGAAAGGAAGACATTCAAAAAGAAGGTGTTAAATTCTTTTCAAATCTGCTTTCTACGCCAAGTATAAAATAGGATCAGATAGAGAGAGAAATGGAAGAAATGTTTGAAGCAATTCCAACATTAGTTTCATAGGAGGAAAATATACAAAATTGTTAAAACCATTCACCTTAGATTAATTAAGGTCAATAGTATTATTTGTGCCACTAGATAAGTCTCTAGGGCTTGATGGCTTTACAACCATATTTTATTAGAAATGTTGGGAGTTCATTGGTTAAGATCTGTTAAAGGTATTGGAAGAATCCAAAATCTCAAGAATGATGTTAAAACAGTTTAATGTAACTCACATTTCACTGATTATGAAGGTTAACAAACCAAGTTCTTTTTTAGAATTTAGACCAATATCACTTTGTAACACTATTTATAAGATTTTTGCAAAGGCAATATATTTACGTTTGTTGCACATCATACCTAGAATAGTTCAAAAGAGCAGGGAGGCTTTGTTCTAGGTGCAGAAATGATAGAGGGTGCTTTGGTAGGACATTTATTTTTGCACTCTATATCCACACACACTCTTCCTTAATTAATCATCAAGTTGGATATTCATGTAGAGTAAGGGGGCCAACCACACCAAGGCTCTAGGTCACAAAGAGCCGAGAGCAGAAGGCTACCCTAGTCTACCTCAAGTTGGATAAGTGTTTTAGGTCAAGTATAGAGAATGAAGAGCACTCTCAAGTGCTCCTGTTACTTTGCTAATCCAAAATTTTGGATGGAGCTAAATGAGAAAGCTTTTGGAACATGAACTATACCTTAGGTAGTTTTCTCCCAAGGACCACAAAATTAATCAGGGATGACAACATGGCACACTAGCGTCTCTCTAGTTCACTCTCATCCATACCACTAGAAAGCATAAAAAGTACAGTAAAAGGTACTTAGGCCTACTAATATCTTAGAAAAGAAAGTTTAAAGCACTAACTAAGACTATAACTAACAGAATGAGCAGAATAACTAGAAAGATAATATAGGAGATGATAGGAAATAAAGGTGGTGGATACCAACTCATGAGGAAGTCTAGTTCGCCAGTAAGCTCTGCCTAAATGCATAACTACACACAGTCAAGAGAGGAAAAATTTTGGGGTTGTATAGGGGTTTTCCTTAGTCAAACCCCCGCTTCAATGTTTCCACCTCCACGAATAGCTAGATAGAGAGATAGCTAGAAATATCATAAAGAAAACTATGGAAAGAAAACTGAACAATAACAATAACACTATGCTAAATAAATGGAAATGGAGAAATGAAACAATATCACCTTCTCAACCAAGTTTCCCCCAAGCATGTAGAGGAGGATGCAAGCTTGGTAAGTTCTACGCTACCATAACAATGAAGAAGTAGTCCCTTAGGACACCAAGTCACAACTCCAATGGTGGCAAAAGTGCAAGATGTGAAGATGTAAAAGCTCAACTAGTTTGTAGAAGATGAACATAATTGTTCAAGAAAAAATACTCAAGAGATGATGTGAACTTCCAAGAGAATGAATTCAAAGTGAAAAGAAGCCATTTGAAGATGGAAAGGGAGGGAAAAATTCATTCTCAAGTCGACTAGAAGGTGCATAGGAGTTATGCTTTGTTTCCAATGGAGAAAGTAACGTCTCTATGAGTTCTAGAGGCAAGAATCTATTAGGGATGTCAACGTGCCATGCAGATGTCCATGTGCCATTCACGTTTCCTCAACAAAAATTCCCCCATTGAAACAAAAAATAGGTGCCAAGTGGATGGATTGTAGGTAGGTGATGTGGAATTTCTTAGTCGGATTTGATTTTCTAAGGTAGGAGGATGCAAAAGGGGAATTTTCAAGAAGGGTGAAAGTTCACTCCTTTACATTTTTCCCTCACTCTAGCAAGCATGAGTGTTAATGAATGTTCGATAAAGTAGATCGAAAGGGTTTAGAAATGTATACTTGAATCATCAAGGAAGCAATCTACAATCCGAAAAGCTTGAAAGCATAGGGTAGGAAAATAGCTCCACATGCACTCTCCTAAGGAGGAAAAAACAAAGGACTCTATAGATCCTCAGAGCCACATAGTTGATCAAAGTACACCAAAGGACCGTAGACCAATGATGGACAATTCTTGTAGGTTGCAAGCGCTTTATAGGTCCTCAGACCTAAAAAGAAGGCACCCCCATGTACTCTCTCTTGAAGGAAGCCTGATGTAGGGGACTCCACAAACTTGAACATGAAAGAAGCTTCACAGGCACACCTACAAAGCAACATGTTAATCCACAGATAAAAAATGATAGAATATAGAAAGTGACGTAGGCAAGCAAGTAGACAATCATGCAAATAGTTTGTAAATGATTATTTTGGTTTGCCCCTCACAATACTTTGCTCCTCCTAGGGGTTTTTTCACCTAAAAGGAGAAACGAGATTGAAAGGGGTCCCAAAATGCAAGAGTTTACACTCAAATTTAATTTAAATGAAATGTATTATGCCTAATTGAGATGTTCTAATGCTCTGATCTAAAATTGAAATGATCTAATCATGAAAAACATAGAAAATGTAAAGTGTTGGAAAACACAATCTGATATGAAGAAATGCCTAAAAATACTAAATGATGAAATAACAGAACAAAAAATGAAAGAGGTGCACCTAGAATTTGAAGCTTGATGTTGGGAGATTTTAGAATCCTAAAAAAGTGGTTGAAAATGTTGACTGGGACACTTACGCTAGGTGGGGCGACCTAGTCCCAATTTTGGGAAACTTTGTCAAAATAGGAATCTGCTAAATGGGTATCTAGAAATGTCAAAATTAGTTTTCAAGCCTAGAAGCGAGACTAATTCACCACTAGTGGTGACTTAGTTCTCCTACAATTCTTAAGAAATTTAGGACAAAATCTTGAAGTCTCATGTCCGCACTTTCTTTTTTGATAGGTGTCTGCGCTTGATTCTATAGAAAATGGGGTAGAAAGCCTCTCCAAGCTTGAACTAGGATTGTGTTGACTTGATTGACTTTGTAGACTTGTTGACCACCTTCCAACACCTAATTGCTTGATAAATCTGCATACAAAAGTCTAAAAACACACATGCAAAAGGGGGAAAATGGTTGAGGGTTACAGAATAGGGGTTTGCCTTGGTCAAACCACCTTGGTAATCAAATCCTAAAAAATGAAATAAAATGAAAAGAGTATGATAAATAGATAACATGCAAATTACATAAACTTACCACACCTTTGATGTCCAAAATCTGAAGATATGCAATGAAGTGCTCCAATAGATTGACTTGATAATGCTTGATTTTCTTGAATGTCTATTAGTAACTTAATGGATGCTTGAATTCTTGTGAATTAGGAGAGTGTATGAAAATATTGTGGGAGATGTAAAAATGAGGAGAAAATCACTTATTTATACATGACTTTATTAAAATTTCTTGAAAGTGACACATCACAGACTGACCTCAAGGGTTGAAGGACAAATTCTTGCTAGAATTTTAAAATTATTTTGAGTTTTGTGCCAAAAATGACTAAGTCATCCCTATTGGTGACATAGTCCCACTTAAGCAAATTAAGTGGGTGTCGAGAATTTCATAGCATTAAAAGTTATCCAATGGGAATATTCTCAAAAACTCACTTGAAAATGGTTGAAAAGTATATTAAGGGGTCAAATAAAGCATAAGAATGGTGTAAATAGAGAAATTAAGCCTAGAAAAGTGTGAAATCTTGTTACAAGACTTTACAACACTTCAAAATAGGACTTAATTGTAGACACCTAAAAATGACCTAGGCCTGCAAGCTTCATTTTACCACTTTCGTCCTAGCATAATTATGACATTTAATTATGTCCTTGGTCCACATTTGACTATTAATTAAATAATTTATAATTGTTTAATTAATTCATGTCTTTGTATTCTTCATGATTATTAAATAAATAAATTTTATTTATTTATTAAATACGTCACTAATTCTCTAAGTCTCCCTATAATTAAATAAATTTCTAAATTTGTTTAATTATCGTATTCATTAATTCTTCCTCGATTATTAAATAAATAAATTTTATTTATTTATTTAATATGTCACTAACTCATAATTAAATGAATTGATTAATTTATTTATTTATTTATTTAATTAATCTTATTTGCTAAATTAAATAATTATCTTTAATTATTTAATTGTCAAAATTAATATTCCTCTCATTTTAAATAAATGAAATTATTTAAAATGTCATCACTTTCTTAACTACACCATTTTGGTAAATAACTAAAAGATTATTTATCTCTAAAATCATTATTTTGAATTAATTTAATTCAAAATGGTAACTATCTTCCAAAAATCAAGTAATCGAGCGATTCTTGATTTTCAAATTTGATCTTCAGTCCAACTCTTATCTTCTTGATTTTTCGAATCTCACAAATCAGGCAGTCTTTATCTTCTTGATTTTTGAAAATCTTTATTTTTCTAATTGATTATCTCATTTATTCTCCACCACCGATTTGATTTTCTCAAATGACTCTACCACTCGATTGAATGACTTTGCCCTAACCCTAATTAGGGATTGTCAGATTTAATCTAGGCCTCTGATTTTAGGTCTTTGTCAAAAATCAATCTCGTCCATCCATTCAAAATGGCATTTTCTATAAAATGCTATTTTGCTCTCATTTTTAGATTATGCATAGACATATTACATTTTTATGCATTTTCACACTTAGACTTTCATAGCAATTATTATTTGTATTTGTTCAAGTTTTAGCATTGTTTAGGCATAGACATTGTCAAGCATGGGCATTTAGGCATTTATCAAATCCTTCAAAGCTTGGTGTAGGACTTTGTCAAGGCTTGCTCGCACAATGAATCTGAGGGAAAAATATCATCCAGCAAGTAAGAAGGTACTATGGAGGCAATCATGGAAATTGTGATTTACAGGTATAACTGTTTTATTATTTAATTTCCTTTGTACTCGATAGATCTTTGGGTTTCATTGTTTTCATTGATTTACTACTAACGCAAGTAATCAAACCTAAAAGAAATTCTCAGTTACATTGTGAACCCGACTCTATTTTTCTAGTTTTTTTTCATATGTTTTTTTCTATTTTCTGTTGTTTTGCAGGTACAGGTACGGAGCGACGCAACTGCTTTTTTTTTAAAACTCGTGATGCATCCGATGTGTCGCGACACATTCGACCACAGAAAAGCCACTATCACTCTGTCGTGACACAATCGACCTTGGGAAAGTCGCATTTGTAATATCAAGATGCATCTTATACAAATAGCGATGCAATTGCTCTGTCATGACGCAATCGTTTGGTAAAAATTTTTGTTATTTTACATTCGGTTTTTTGCTGTTTTCTGCATTTCTTTTTAACTTGTTTATTTCCTACATTCAGCTTAGCATACGATTTCTGTTACTAATCAAGATTTGCAACTTGTTGGCGATTACTCTTCATGGGTTGAAGACAAACACTAAACTACTAACGGATTGTCTTGTAGGTTCGCTTGTCAAAGGCCAAACAGCAAAACAATGTGTTTGCATTTTTAGTAGTGTAACTCACATTTTAGTTTTGGTGCAATTAAAATGAACCTTGTTTTCCATGTCTGAATGTGTTTGTAAAACGATAGGGGAGTATGCTCTCACCTTGTGAAAACTTGGTGATCAAAAACCTATACTTGTTGTTATTTGTTCTTACCTAATGACTTGGTATATCAGAGTATCCTCTCCCCTTGCGCTTTCAGGCGATCTTGGGTGTAAGAGAAATGGTTACCAACTCTAGAAATTGTGCTTTCCTAGGGATTTCATCACCCCAACGTGACTCAAACCGGAAATAGAGCTAAAGCCAAGCTACCCCCAACCGGTATATAAATGTAAAGCTTAAGGGAAAACCAAAGATTGCGAGTGCGGATGTGTCATACGGATGGAGTTGTACTCCCTTAAACCCTGTTGAGCTTAACCTCTTCAGGTTGGAGTGCCACCTTAATGGTGATTAATCTCTTTCCCCATGTATTGCCACTCAAATGGGGGTTCTGAACTAAAAACCTTTGTGTAGTAAGCCAAAAACCCTCTATTTGCTAGCGTAGCACTAGTCGGTGTGAAGGCATCCACACTTTCACAGTTTGTAGTAGAGGTGATCAATCTGCCATGGGAGTTTCATGGGGGTTGGAAGCTTGGTTGGCCTGAGAAGAGAGTGCACTGTAAGGGGGAGCCTATGCAGCCAAGCTTCTGAATTCACACACTACAGATATGCAGTTGGGGAAACCCGCATGGAATCTAGCGAATACTGTCCTAGCCTAACCTAGGATTGTGCTTATCTGATGTGTGATTGGTTACATTCAAAACACTATGTTTGTCAAGTGCTTTCTAGTTTTATCATAGTTCTAAACAAAACATCCAACACCAAACAAATCAAACTTGCCATCAAAACGACAAGAAAATCAATTCGAAACAAAACTGTGTCACATCTGTTGAACTGCAATCAATTATTTGCACCGCAATCACTCTGTTAAACTGCATTCGACATTTAAAACGCCTCATATGTATGCGTCATGACGCATCTAAACATTACAGAGATGCATATGCAAAATAGAGTCGCATCTAACAGTCCAAAAGCTGTAATCGCAAAAACAAACCGCATTTGCTAAACTACAACTCATTTGCAACCTCAAACGATGCATTTGCCTGTCACAATTTTTTTTCAAAACCTGAAGTCTTCATCTTGTCAACCATTTGTCAAACACTGTTTCCAAGGAGATTCTGTCAAAAATAAATTTTGAAATTGCTTAAAGTTTCAACCATTAGTTGGCATTCATCACCACAGGTTTCATCCTTCATTATTTTTAGTTGCATGCATTTGACATTAGGTTGTCCCTAGGTTCACATTTTGCATACTTAGGATTAGGCAATCTCAGCACAATTTGCAACATCATTGCTTTCGAAATTAGGCTCTTTTGGACTAAGTTGTCAAACCCTTTTTCAGTCATTGTCCTCTTTTGTGAGACTTTCCAACTCAAAAGTTAGTTAGGGAAACTCACTAGTCATTTAGACCTTGTCACCTGGTCATTTTCAACAAAGTCCTCTAGTAACCAAAATTGAAAACAAAGTTTGAGCTTAGAAGTTCTTAGGTACCCTTGTCTTAAATTGCATCTTAAGCCTACACATTGCACATCCTCTTCACAAAAATCCAAAAACATTAGTCATCCTAGTCGTCGTTCTGAACTTAGACCTTGCATAGTGTCATCACTACATTTAGTTATCATTTTTCATTGGAGCAAGCTCATTTTATGGTGGAAACTAGACTCCAAAAATAATGACAAATGGAAAACTTTCGACAAGACCCCACTTCCACTGTCGACAATCCTACAAATGACCCAAACTAGACCTTTTACGATCCATTTTCCAATTCAAACAATCAACCTCTAATGACAACGCAATCCTCATCAAACAGTCCATTTGAACCATTCTTGCAAAAAGATGAATATGGTCAAATACTTGAGGAAAACTTAGAGGCAATAGCACAAGACCCAGAGGCCTATCAGTTCGTTGAAACAATGGTCCATCACGACAGAGATAGATACTTAGCCATACTCTTGAGTGAAGGAGCTAAGTTACCACAAGGATTTGACATTAAAACACTAAATTTGACACCTCCTGACCCTAATACCAACAACGCACATAACATGTCACATAGTGGTCAACTTCCAAACACTACGAGCAATACTTTCGTTGACACTACAACGACAGGGCATGCCACTCCCAATGTCCCAAACACCTCCAACATCCCAAACACCCCCAACACCATAAATACCATGATAGTAAATGCCATGGGGGCATCATCAAGTCACAACAATCCCCCCTTGACAGCTCCATCTACTACCATGAGCACAACTTCAATATATCCACTCAGTGGTATTTCACAAAATCCTTCGGGAGGAGGCACAAGACATATCTTTATCCAAGGACAACAACAAAACATTAACACGACAACACAGTCAAATGTCATTGCCTCCCAAGGTGCAAACACAAACATTCCTCTTAGGAAAACTCAACAATTTACACAAGGTGGCCAAATAACACAACACACAGCATCATTAACAAATCATAACATTCATGGTCATCATATCCCCCAAATAATGACACACATGACTGGAGGACACATCCCAACCTACTCATCCCACGTTCATACTCATCAACATGCACCCAATCATAATCTTCAATACCAACAACATGTCAATCCACACACATCATACATATCACAACAATCCATACTACCACAATACACCAATATTCACTCACAACAAATGGGAACTTATGGTGTACCAAGTAATCCAACATATGGAAACACAAATGACCCTGTTATAGATGGCCTCCAAACAGGATTGATGGGTTTAGAAAAAACTATCGAAAACATATACATTTCAGGCAAGAAATTAGAAATATCATATGATCTAAATGTATACCCATTCGACATGAGCTTATACATGCCTCCATTTCCGCCAAGATATGTGTCAACCAACTTCACAAAATATAGAGGCAAGACAAATCCCATTGAACATGTTCACGAATTTGCAACCAATTGTATGGACATCGCCTATGAACAAACATACTTGATGAGACTTTTTTCTAAAAGTCTGGCGGGTCCTACCCTTGAATGGTTTTCCACCCAAAAGGATATCTAGACATGGGATGAGCTTAAGCAAAAATTCATAAGAAATTACGCGTACAACATCAACATGGATACCTCTATCACTAGCTTGTGCAATCTCACGTAAAAGGATACCAGTGAGACATTTATCCCATTCTTTCAAAAATGGAGAAGCCTCGCTAGTCGATGTCACATTGACATCCCCGAAAGGGAAAAAGTTGACATGTTTGTCCAAACACTTCTAGGGCCCCTAAAATATGCACTACAAATACATTGTTGCACAAACTTCACAGACTTAGTCAAAAAAAGGTCCAGATTGAGAAAGCCCTTATTGCAAAGGGAGAATTACGATATGGTTCCAAAAACACAAATGTCAATCCAACCACCAACAAGAATAAATACTGGGTAAAAAATAAACACGTTACAAATGATGGTGTCATTGACCCCAAGACTACAAACATTTTGGGTCATGTATTGGCCCTGAAAGGGGTTCAACAACAAAACAAACCAACAACGACATTGACACCTCCTCCCAATATTCCTTCAAACAACCCAAGTGGTCAAAACAATCAGGGACAATACCATTAAATGAGACAATTTCCTAGGGGTCACACATACACTCCTTTGGGTGAACCCATTGAAGAGTTCCTTAGGAAATGCCTCCAGCATGATGGAATGACAAGGCATTTTGCAAATACCATCAAGCAAAAGGGCATACTACCTCTAACTGTCGACAGTTGAAAAATCTATATACAGGATCTTTTTGAAATTCGCACCATCGAAGTAGGTGGATCGCAATTCGCCTCCAATTCAGATCATACAATCCATAAGAATCCACTGCAGGACCATGGTTCTCATAAGGCCTCCACTTCAAGTCCACAAAATCAAGCTAACTTCACCCAAGCCAAGTACAATTATTCTAGTGGACCAATTATAAATAATGTCTGAACTGACGATGAATACATCAATACCATTACGGTCAAGAGAGCACCCCAATGTAATGCTACTACTCACAATGGCAAGGTCACTATAGCTGGTCCACCTCCCGCTAGACAAGCTAGAATCACCATACCGGGCCCATTTGCTAAACAGTCACAACTTGTTCCATCTGCTAAACAGCCAAAACCTATCCCAACCACACAGCAATGGAAACCCAAAAGTCAGTGCAACCTCATTGACCAGCTAGGAAAGACTCTCACGCAAATATCTATACTCGAGCTGCTTCGTATCTCTCCCGCGCACAAAGAGATCCTAGATAAAACCCTGCTAGAGTCGTCGGTCCCCAAGGACATCGATGTCAATCAATTTGAAACCATGGTGGGATATCTCACTACACCTCACCACGTCACCTTCTCGGAGCAAGATTACTCATCACCTAAAACCAACCACAATGATGCATTGTACATAGAAACTTTTGTCCACAAGCACAGAGTTAGACGGGTTTTAGTAGATGGCAGAGTAGGATTAAACATATGCTCCCTCAAACTAGTTAAGGCTCTAGGGTTCTCTGATGTGTGCGTAGATCCAACAAAAAGTATAGTGATCAAAGCTTACGATGACAAGGAACACTCTTCACGTGGCGTTATCTCTCTCCCTATCAGAGTGGGACCGGTCATTGTGGACACAACCTACCAGGTCCTAGATTTGGAACTACCATATAACATCTTGCTTGGTCATCCATGGATTCATGCCTTAAAAGTTGTTCCATCCACATATCACCAATGCCTAAAATTTCCATTTGAGGGCACAGAAATAACCATATATGGAGATCCTAAACCTTTCCAATATTGTACAAACTTAAGGGGTATCTCCAAAAATTGAGTACCTATTAACCGAGAAGCACCTAGCTCCTCGTCATCCAAGTACATCAACCCATCCACACTCACGCCATCTTCCACATCCACTCCATCCATGTCTTCTGCCATACCACCACCTTCCACTAGCCCTAAGACTGAATCCACTATCAAAATCCAGGACCTTAGCTGCAGAGAGTTCAAACTAAATACAACATACAACATAACAACAATACCCAAGTCTCCAAAGATATATGGTCGACCATGTTTCAGAATGGAACCCAGGGAAACTTTCAAAGTTCCACCGAAAACAGTTTTTATCAAGTGGGGAGACATGAGTAATGAGACCTTGCTGACATTATAGGATGGATCTATAAGGATACTGTCGCACTACCCCCGTTACCTGTTCAAAGATATGGCAAGGGTTATGACATAATGAAGGCTAAAGGCTACGATGGTACTAGTGGCCTAGGAAAAAATAAAATTGGCCAATGGGAACCCATAGAAACTTTTCAAATTTTGAAGTATCTTGGATTAGGGTTTGGATCACCCGATAATGACGATTGACGTACCTCTGGACTTTCAAATGAGCGAGTACATGCTTCCGATAGTGTCGAGACTACTAGGGAAAACCTCACCGAAACGGACTCCCAAGAGTGGGAATTTGGCTCAGAACGATCCCTAAGTGACTGTTGTCTTGATGATTTGTTTGTTGATCCAAGCGAATTGACCTCTGAACAATGGTTTTGGCAAACATTCAAAATTGAACAGGCACCAAATAGTCAAAGTCTCATTACCAATTCCCATGACGTACAACACCCATCGTCTGAACCCCCTCAGTCCAATCAATCTAAAGTATCAGATGACAATGACAACCAGGGCTCTAAAACCTTCACCCCTTATTATGACAATGAATATGACACTAGTGAAGGAGATTATTGGATAGAGTCCGATGTAGAGTTGGATGATGATAATCTCATCTACAACATCACTAAATCTATCTACATGCTATCTGCATCCTCACCTCAATTCACCAGCATTGACAATGGCATTTCCTTAGTTTACCCTGAGCTAGTCGATTGGGACCAACAAGGACCGCCAATCCTGGACACATTTCAAAATGATGAGGCAATTGCTGAATTTATGGAATTATGAGAAGGCATACCCAGTGGGGACCACAAGTCAGGATTCGCCATTGATTTAGACTGCACGACATACTTTGGCAAGACTGCTCTGTCCTCTAGTTGCAAAAGTAAAAATAAAAATAAAATAAAAAATGAAACGTCTCTAGGTGAAAACCGAAAGGAACCTTTTCACGAAAAAATAGTAAAAATAAAGGATGTATCTGCGGGTGAAAGCCTCTCTGAGGCACCCAAAGATAGAGGACTGGACTTTCTCCCCGTGCAACAAGAGAAATCAGCTATGCTTATCGAGGACACAATAGAGGATAACATATCAACTACAGAAGATCCCAAGATGGTTCTCTTTGCTGCATCATTGACTGAAGAAGAGAGACCAGAATTTCATAAATTCTTTGTAGAACAAAAAATCAACTTCCCATGGACCTATGCTGACATGCCAAGATTGGACCCAGAACTGGTTCTGCACCATCTGCCACTATTAGCTAATGCTAAACCAGTCAAGCAGAAGTTGCGCAAAATGCACCCTCAAGTTGCTCTATTGGTCAAGGCTGAGTTAAAGAAATTGCTAGACGCCGGATTCATACGGTCTATTGACTACGTTGTATGGATTTCTAATA
Source organism: Sequoia sempervirens (assembly GCA_007258455.2). Classification (NCBI taxonomy): domain Eukaryota; kingdom Viridiplantae; phylum Streptophyta; class Pinopsida; order Cupressales; family Cupressaceae; genus Sequoia; species Sequoia sempervirens. The sequence continues at coordinate 259,289,371 of VDFB02271358.1, read as the reverse complement.
TGGTGCCAATCACAAAGCCAAATGGGCTGATCCGTGTCTGTACAAATTTCTGAGACCTAAATAAAGCATGCCCAAAGGATGACTTTCCTCTACCAAACATTGACATCATAGTTGACCTTACAACAAGATATGAGATTCTATCCCTCATAGATGGTTTCTCCGGCTATAATCAAATACGTATCGCTCCTGAAGACCAGCACAAAATGGCATTTACTTGCCCATGGGGTACATACTGTTGGAACATCATGCCATTTGGTCTCAAAAATGCAAGTGCCACATATCAAAGGGCTATGGCCATGATCTCCCATGACATGATGCACACAATAATGGAAGATTATGTAGATGACCTATTGGCCAAATTAGCAACCAGGAAAAATCATTTGAAGGTACTCGACATAATTTTAAAAAGACTTGAAGAGTACAAAGTTCGGCTAAACCCTAAGAAGTGTTTTTTCGGGGTCACATCAGGTAAACTATTGGGATATATAGTTTCCCGAAGAGGCATAGAGGTCGATCTAGCAAAGGTCAAAGCCATCATAGACATGCCTCCGCCCAAAGGAATTAGTAAACTCAGAACTCTACAAGGCAGGGTACAATCTATTTGGCGTTTCATAGCCCAATTAGTAGATAAGTGTCACCCATTCCAGTATCTGTTGTGCAAGGGTATCCCCTTTGTATGGACAGAGAAATTTCAAGAGGCCTTTCAGCAAATCAAAGATTACCTACTGTCAACACCAGTTCTCATGCCTCCCATACATGGAAAGCCATTGATCCTATACATCTCGACTACTAGTTTAGCACTGGGGGCATTACTGGCACAAAATGATCATGAAGGAAAAGAAAGAGCCATCTACTACATCAGTCGCACATTGATAGGGTATGAGTTGAACTACACAAACATTGAACGTGCATGCCTTGCTATTGTCTTTACATCCCAAAAACTAAGACACTATATGCTCAGTCACCAGACACAACTGGTTGCCAAGATTGATCCACTAAAATATCTCTTAAGTAGAGCAGCATTAATAGGCTGGTTGGAAAAATGGGTCATGATACTAAGCAAGTATGACATACAATATGTCGAACGTAAGGCAATAAAAGGACAGGTAATAGCAGATCAACTGGCGGATACACTGATTCAAGTCACTCATCCACTAGTAACTGATTTTCCCGATGAGTCCATTTTTCATGCAGAACCGGCGGTACCATGGAAGCTATATTTTGATGGGTCTCATACTAGTCATGGCTCAGGCGCTGGAATCTTGTTTATCACACCACAGGGGGATTCAATTCCTAAGTCATTCTGGATCGCCTTCCCTTGTACAAATAACATTGCCGAAGATGAAGCACTAGTCACAGGTCTCAAGATGGCAATTAAATGGAAAATTCAGACGTTGCTTGTATTTATGGATTCCCAGCTCGTTATCAACCAAGTGAATGATGACTATGAAACAAAGGATGAGAAGTTGCTTCCCTACAAGAGGATGGTGGATAGTTTCCTGACATACTTCCAAGTGATTTCTTTTGAACAAATCCCTAGGACACATAATAAGGCAGCTGATGCAATGGCTACTATTGGTTCTCTCTTGGACATCCCTGAAAATGTGTCACAATTTGAGTTCTTAGTAGAACAACTTTTGATACCGGCATATGATATCCCAGAATCAGAAATGGTTTGTGAACTTGTTGGTCCCAACTCTCCCTCATATCAGGATATCTATGACTACCTAAAATCTCAAACCCTTCCACTGAACCTGTCCAATAACCAAAGGAAGTCCTTCATCCAAAAATCTACAAGGTATGCCATCATTAGTGACACCCTTTACCACCGTAGTTTTGATGACACCCTCCTTAGATGTCTCGACACCAATGAAGCATGTACAACCTTACGCGAAGTGTACAACGGTATATGTGGGTCTCATTCGAGTGGTCCTACTCTAGCTAAGAAAGTAATGAGACTTGGGTATTATTGGCCAACCATGGAAAAGGATGCAATTGAATATGTTAGGACTTGTCGGAAATGTTAGATTCACAATGATTTGGTCCATGCTCCAGCACAGGAACTTTAGCCGATCACTTCTCATTGGCCCTTCACACAATGGGGACTTGACCTCATGGGTAAGATTCATCCAACCTCATCCAATGGCCATAAATTTATCATTACTGCCACTGAGTATTTTACGAAGTGGATTGAAGCCATCCCATTGACATATATTACTGGCAAACAAATATCCAAGTTCATCCTTAACTATATCATTTCCGGTATGGCCTTCCACAATCCATCATCACTGACAACGAACATCCATTTAAAAACCAAGACGTACGTGAGTTATGTGAGTTATTTCATATCCAACACCACTTTTCATCTCCATACTACCCACAAGGAAATGGTCAAGCTGAGGTGTCCAATAAAACCATTGTCAAAATCCTAAAAAAGACTGTCAATGACGCTAGCCGTGACTGGCACATACAACTCAACCCTGCTCTGTGGGCTTACCGAACTAGCATTCGTACACCTACAGGGGCCACCCCATTTTCCCTAGTCTTTGGCGCTGAGGCCATCTTGCCCATTGAGGTTGAAATTTCTTCGCTACGAGTCTCCCTGAAGGGTTTAACTAATGAAAAGGAGTATCGACAATCACGCTTGCACGAGCTGGAAATGCTGGAAGAAAGAAGGCAAAATTCATTGAACCATCTCCAAGCATATCAGAACCATCTTTGTTGTAGCTACAATAAGAAGGTTATGGTCAAAAAGTTTGACATTGGTGACCTAGTTCTCATGCAGAACCCCAAGAACCAAGCTGACAGAGAAAAGCTGGGAAAGTTTGAACCAAACTGGCTAGGTCCCTACATTATCATATCTTCTTTTAGTTTTGGAGCTTATCAGCTAGCCACACTAGATGGAGAACAACTGATAGATCCCATCAAAAATTTACATCTCTAAAGGTTCTACGCATAGCATCAGAGGATTGAGTTGACAACTGTAAAATACAAAAAAAATGAAAAATGATAAAAATCGTCACCCTGATAAAAACCTGGCAAATAGGCATCTTGGTGACACCAAAAAAATAAAAAAGTCAAGAAAATAGTAAAGAAAAATGATTCGTTCAATAGTGAAAACCTGGCAAACATGCGCTTTGGACAAGTACCATGGTGAAAACCTGGCAAACAGGTGCCATGTGTAATCAATCATTGCTTTACCATCTATTGTCACTTTGTATGCCTTGGCCTAGGATGAAAGGTATTTCCGCCATTATTATGCAAATCGCTATCACATTCTACCCTACCTGTCATAGTGGATAAACGATTGACATCAAGTCCTAACGACCGTCCATCTAGTAAACCAACAGTATCATGTCCATGTTCCTCAAATATGGCTAAGTCTTGGACCTGACTGGGGGAAAAATGTTTATCATGCAACTGCAGTGTATGTCACACATGATCTTGGCAATTGGCAAAAAGTCCTGAAAAGAAGACAAAAAAACATTGGCAAAAAGTCCTGAAAAAAAACCAAAAACATCATAAAAAGACCTGAAGAAAAAAAAATCATAAAACGTCCTGAAGAAAAACACAAAAACATCCAAATCAATGTCAAAGTCAGTCACCTAGAGTCAAAGTCAGTCAAGTCAGTCAGTCCATGTCATAGTCGAACTACATTGTCTCTACACATTTGCTATGTAGGCAAGGCCATCAGTCGATGAGTACCCGAGACATTAGGTCAGTCCTTTTAGGTTGGTCCAAATAAAATCATGGTATTTGTCACAATCACCACATTGGTCAAATAAGTTAGACATAGTCAAACTTAAACACAAGACAGTCAATCGAAACATCAATGTCAAAATTGGTCAAAATCAAATAGCACAGCCCAATCAATCATATAGTCAACATCAGTCAACTTGCCAAGACATATTAGTCAAAACAATGTTAGTCTCATCACTCTTTGGTCCTCTTTAAAATGTGTCCTACTCGGATTTGGACCTCGTCAAAATGTCCTTTGCCTTTTTCAGGATGTGTCCTTCCTAACAATAGGCCCTGTCAAACTATAAACATCATCAAATTGGCAAAACTCTTAAACTGTCAAAACTGTCAAACTGACAAGAAATCAATCTTTGGCAAACAAACATTGGCAAACAAAATTAAATGGCTATTAATTTTTCTCATCTGTCTTGTCTTATCTCTTGATTATCTTGTCTATTTTTGTCTTATCTTTTTATTGACTTGTCTTTCTAGACATGTTACTAGCTACCTCGAGGATGTCCTGTGAAGGATTTAGAGGTGCGATGACGTCTCCTGACCTATTTTATTTTCTTTGATTGATGTCTGTGGATTGTCTTGACAAAAAAACTGGGGCAACTTCGCCCTTAGTATGAGTTAGGACATTCCTTATCTGTGACTGTCTATTTTTCAAGTGGATGACCTTGCACACCTTGGTCTATGTCATATCATGGTGTTTTTTGTCCATTTTTGTCATTTTTACTGCCCAATGATGGTTAAGAGCAATAAATATTAAAGTCTTATGGTCAAGCTTTCAAGGATTTGGTCTAGGAACTAACATGCATCTCCTTTTGTCTTTTTGTCTTCTCTCACTCATCTCATATAGGCATTGCATCCATATCATCATCCATATCTTTTGCAATAACATTTCTTTGTCTCTTCATATTCTAGTCTTCTCATTAATTTCAAGAGCACACCCATGTTCTTGGAACCTGTCTGTCCTCTCGAGAGGGCATACCGTAACCCTCCTCATCATTCTTCCTCATCTTATTTTGCACTGGGGCATATTTGTGACTTATTTTCTTTGTCACAATGCGACAAGCGGCATTATGACAAAGAGGGGCAAATGTAAACACCTAAAAATGACCTAGGCCTGCAAGCTTCATTTTACCACTTTCGTCCTAACATAATTATGACATTTAATTATGTCCTTGGTCCACATTCGACTATTAATTAAATAATTTATTTTATTTATTTATTTAATATGTCACTAACTGTCATAATTAAATGAATTGATTAATTTATTTAATTAATTAATCTTATCTGCTAAATTAAATAATTATCTTTAATTATTTAATTGTCAAATTAATATTCCTCTCATTTTAAATAAATGAAATTATTTAAAATGTCATCACTTCTTAGCGTGGTCCATTTTGGTAAATAATCTGAAAAGATTATTTATTGTCTCTAAAATCATTATTTTGAATTAATTTAATTCAAAATGGTAACTAATCTTCAAAAAATTGTAATCGAGTGATTCTTGATTTTCCAAATCGATCTTCAGGTCCAACTCTTATCTTCTTGATTTTTTGAATCTCACAAATCAAGCAGTCTTTATCTTCTTGATTTTTGAAAATCTTTATTTTTCTAATTGATTATCTCATTTATTCTCCACCGCCGATTTGATTTTCTCAGATGACATCTCGACCGCTCAATTAATGACTTTGCCCTAACCCTAATTAGGGATTGTCAGATTAAATCTGGGCCTTTGATTTTAGGTCTTTGTCAAAAATCAATCTCATCCGTCCATTCAAAATGGCATTTTCTATAAAATGCTATTTTGCTCTCATTTCTGGATTACGCACAGACATATTACATTTTTATGCATTTGCACACTTAGACTTTCATAGCAATTATTATTTGTAGTTGATCAAGTTTTAGCATTGTTTAGGCATAGACATTGTCAAGCATGGGCATTTAGGCATTTATCAAATCCTTCAAAGCTTGGTGTAGGACTTCGTCAAGGCTTGCTCGCACAACGAAGCTGAGGGAAAAATATCATCCAGCAAGTAAGAAGGTACTATGGAGGTAATCATGGAAATTGCGATTTATAGGTACAATTGTTTTATTATTTAATTTCCTTTGTACTCGATAGATCTTTGGGTTTCATTGTTTTCATTGATTTACTGCTAACACACCTAATCAAACCTAAAAGAAATCCTCAGGAAGCATAGGGTAATTTTCTTGAAAGTGACACATCACAGACTAACCTCAAGGGTTGAAGGACAAATTCTTGCTAGAATTTTAAAATTATTTTGAGTTTTGTGCCAAAAATGACTAAGTCATCCCTATTGGTGACTTAGTTCCACTTAAGCAAATTAAGTGGGTGTCGATAATTTCATGGCATTAAAAGTTATCCAACTAGACTATTCTCAAAAACACATTTGAAAATGGTTGAAAAGTACATTAAGGGGTCAAATAAGGCATAAGAACGGTGTAAATAGAGAAATTAAGCCTAGAAAAGTGTGAAATCTTGTTACAAGACTTTACAACACTTCAAAATAGGACTTAATAAGTGATAAAAAGATGATTTTTAGGTGAATTGTAATGAATAGAGTCTAGAAAAGTATAGAAATGTTTTACAACACTTCACCACACCTTCACAAGATGTCATAATTTGAATGTTAAAGACCCAATGTGAATGTTTAAGCCACATTAAAACATTAAATCAAAGCCAAAATCAAGTCAAATTCCATTAGAAAGAATCAAGTGAGCGTAAAAATGTCAACTATACATTTTTTGGTGACACATTAAGCCCCCACTTTAGTGAGAGTATGAACTTTCTTCAAACTCTCGCTAAAGTAGTCGAACATGCATATCGAGAGGGATCCTAATGTACTCACATTGGTAAGATGAAACAACAATAATCGAGAGGGATGATCAAAACCCCAAGATTAAGATCTCATGGAAAACCAAACATAAGAACAAAGGAACACATGTGATGAAGAAAAGGAATGAAAGCTTTGATCGTCTATCAAGCTCGTTGTGGATTAGATCTAGGCTAGTTATTTGAAATGAGAAATGTGAACTCACTATGGGTGATGAAACTTATGGTTTTCCATCGAGTGAGAAGTCCCAAGTATACTCACACTAGGGCCACGAAACTTCTATTTGTCTGTGGGGTGAAAAATCCCAAGAGGTGAGATACATACACTAGTTAGTATGCACTCACAAATACATAGGTGGCTATGGAGAAATTTTTTTTGTTGTGTGGGCTTCCTACTCAACCATATCAAAGTTATACCTATTGATAACTTTAAAAAGGCACAACAAAAGAAAATGCCAGTTCATGTTTCATGAGACAAGCAAAGCTTCGTATGCTTGGAACTCATGAACAAATGGAAGGGTACCACAGGCATGCAAGTTGCATTATGCAAGGTGGTAAAAATGTAAAAGGTAAAATGAAAAAATGTAAGAATGTAAAATGCAAAATATGTTCAAAGGAATCTTGTTAAGTTCATACAAGATCTGTCACTTAGGGAACATCTTGTCTAATGTTTCCAAGAGAGGACCAATCAAAGAATTTTATATTCACAAATTAAGGGATGTAGTGTGTTACATCAGGCCACTAAAAGGAATGTAATATGCTAAGATAGATCACACTTATGGAGGACATCACACCCAATGTCATCCATAAAGCATCAAATGCATCATATGAATTGACAAGAATACACTAAGAGCCAAAAATGCAAATGAAAGTATGCCAATGTATGCCCCCCACTTTAAAGGAATTGCTACATGTTGTTATGTCAGAAATTACTTTAAAGTAGCAAAGGAAAAATGTAAAAGGGAAAGCAAGACATGAGAGCCAACTTGAAAAGCTCCTATACCAAGTCAAATGTTTCTAAGTTAGGTTTATTCATGTAAATTAAAAAAAAAAAAGAAAAAGAAAAGGGAGTCACCCCCTAGAAAAGAACACACGAAACACATAAGGGATCTATGGATTTGGGGTCAGTATGTTCATTGCTGCAATGTTTTTATTAAAGAGAACATAACTATCATCATTCCCCAAAGCACATAGAACTTGAAGAATGACAGAAAGAAACCGAAAAAAAAAAGAAAAGAAAAGTCCATTTCGGGTCAACATGGAAGAGATGTTACGGTCTCAATGCTTTGCATCATCCCTAAAAGGAAAAACACTAGAAAAATACAAAAGAAAAAATGACTAATTGGTTCAACATAGAAGAGAGATAGGGAATCTCAACGCTTTGCATCATCCCCAAAAGGAAAATACAAAAGAAAAAATGAAAAAAGGAAAAAGGACATTTTAGGTCAACATGGAAGAGACATAAGGCATCTCTACACTTTGCATCATCCCCAAAAGGAAAAAAAAATCAAAAAAGAAAAGGACCTTTTGGGTCAACATGGAAGAGACATAGGTTGTCTCTATGCTTTGTGTCATCCCCAAAAGGAGAACACAAAACAAAAGAAAAAAATAAAATGAACTTTTGGGTCAACATTTAAGAGACATAGGGCATCTCTATGCTTTGCATCATCCCCAAAAGGAAAACACAAAACAAAATTGAGAAAGAAAAGGACCTTTTGGGTTAACATGGAAGAGACATAGGGCATCTCTACGCTTTGCATCATCCCCAAAAGGAAAACACAAAACAATGTACGACATATAGAGAAATAGAGGTTGAATAGAAGAAGTGTACAAAGAGAGACAAAACATCAAATGTACATTAATAGGGAACACAATACGCACATAAAACCAAAGAAAAATAAAAATGAATAGAAAATATTAGTAAGGAAAATGCAAGCCATCCATCTAACATGTCATCCACCTCTCAATCATGCTCAATGTATTGCGAGGGCGGTTGACTATCCAAAGGAAGAATCGCGAGTGTCGAACTAGGAGATGTACCAGGTTTGTCACTTGGTATAGAAGGTTTATCATTTAAGCTCATGGTAAATGAAAATAAAGAGTTTAGAACTTTATGCACTTCATCTATTTTTTTGATCTCCTCCTCCTCCTCATCATCATCATCATCAAGATTGATTATGATAGGAGGACGAAGGGTTATTTCCAAGGATGTATTAAAAGTTATGGTTGTTGGATCGGTTCATTTTGTTGTGTGGGTTGGACTAGAGTATCTTGTGGTAGGTCAAGAAGAGGAGGGTGATCATCTATTGCTTCTATCAAAGGTGGAGGTTAGTTTTCCTTATTTTCTTCCATTTGAGACTGACGAGCAAGGAGATGACGACGACGTCTATGCTCCCTAGCACCGCAATTTCTTTTAATTTTATTTTGAATTTGTTGAGGGGTAAGAGCAGGTTGATCCAACATAGGTTCCTTTTCTTCTAGAATGGGAAGAACATATGAAACCATAGAAGATGGATCAATCACTTTCTCTTTAGCTTTATACACTTTTTTAATGCGGGGAGATAGGACGAGATTTGTTTCAATTTCTCTTGGTTGTTAAAATGAGGAAGGGGAAGTGTTTATGGTTGGTTGCTCAGGGGTGATGTTTGTTTAGTTTCAAACTCAGGCTGAAGCATGGTCTCATCTATGATGGGAGGATTGGAAGTGGACAGGACATGTTATGAAGAGACAATTCGGCTATTCGTTTAGATTTGAACTTTTGATAAGGTATGAAGAAGAAATATTTATGGGGGGTGATGGGATCCATAGGTTCAAGCCAAAAGGCTTCTAAGTAAAAATTACCTTTAGAAGATAATGGATTAAAACCACTATGGTGTACAGGAAATATCTCATTGCCATGTAGAAACTTCAAACATTTGTGAACAATAGAGGGGACCGCTTTCATCAAGCGAAGCCAAGGGTGACCTAGCCATAGACAAAATTGATCCACTTGTGGAATAATTGAAAATGCTACTATTACCTATTTTTAGCTACAACTAAAAATAGGCAGAGCTGAATTGCATTTTTCATTGAAAGGTACAAAATTTCGGCTAACATATTCATCCTATTCCAAAAGTTGATTACTTGTGAATTTCCATTGTGATTATGTAAAAATTTTGCAATAGAAGAAATCATTAAATTGCATAGTAATGTTGCTTTATTCATATTGTAAAAACCAAAGTCCCACACAAGCCATGGGAGTAACTTAATTTGCTTTTTCATAATCAAATAATGAATACAAAATAGGATTGCATACTACACAACTAAAGATAATATAAACATGAAGGAGGAGAATGATTCATCATTTTCTATAATGATGAATCATTTTTTACTCGATGTCCCCAAGTTGTTGTGTCTCCAATGGCTCGAGGTTGTTTTGACTCCAAGCTCCATGGTTTCCTACAAGATTGTTAAAAGATGATGTTAGAGCAATGATAAATCACATCCTACTTCATGCCTACATTACCAACAGGAATGTAATACACATCCAATCAGGCATTCACTAGATGATTAAGTCATAAAAAGGTCGATGTTCAAGGAGAACAAAGTTCAATGGAAGCTTTCAACTTCATTTATTTTGCTAATTTGTTTGTTTAATGTGCAGGAATAGGTATAATCAAATTATTTCAATAAACATATATTGTTATGAGTGGTGAGAAATGTGGCATCCATGAGGGTTGAGCCTAGCTCATAAACAATAATGTGGGACAGCAGTATGGAATAAAAGTAAATATCATTCTCCATGAATGAACAGTTGATCAAGCAACCATTATTATAAATAAACTATCTTCTACAAAGAGCATTCATCATAGTAGTTGAAGAAAAAGAGATACCCACTTTTATCACTTGAGCACATACATCATGCAAGTCATACATGAGCATAGGCAGCTTCTACAAAGTCATTAACATGTTCACAATGTACAAAGCAATAACAAAAGATATATATCGAGTACAGTAGAATTTCGCTATGCACAATGGAGCATCACCATATCAAACAGCATACAAGTGTCTTGAATTGTAAAAGGTTTCAGATAAGAGGCATGCATATTAATCCTATGCATAGGGCTTAATAGCCATAAATGATGGTGGTAAACAAAGGGAGCTTCTACAATCAATTAAAATATCAGATTTTTCCAATCATGAGCAACATTTAATTGATCTTATTTGTGTCATCCATCAAGAGCACAATCATTATGGAGTTTAGGCATAACATTGCTATTAAAGAGAACATATGTAGAACAACAAATATACATCTCAATCTCAATGCAACAAATGTACAGTGTTGAATATCAAATGGATGAGATTCAAGATTATGCTATAGCAATTCACATATCTTTTATTAGCAGATGAGTATAATAGTGAACAAGTGCAAGACCATGACCACAGAAGCTACAATGATAGTGCAAATCCTATACAGAAGTGCATAAATAAATACTCAAATAGAAAGAATATAGCAGTGGCCTACAACATAATAGAAGCCATGGATTTGAAGGGAAGTCATGGCATGCCAAGGAGGGAGCTCTATTCAAGCTCATTCAACAAGAGAGATGTGTATATCAAAATATAAAGGAGAAACAGTCGTATTTGAGAAATTATCCAATGCCATGAATGAAGGTATTTGTACTCCCTATAGTGGTCAGCATAATACAGGCCTTGGAAAAGAATGAATGGGTATAGGTATAGTAATATGGGAGTAGGAAACAAGACAAAGAGGCCACAACCTATACATGTCGAAATCACAATGAAGTGTAATCCCAGATCAAAGAAAAATTTAGTTGATTCAATGATGGCGGCCTACATACATAGTACTCTAAAACGATGAAAGGAAGATGAAAACCCTTGTGTTAAATTGCTATTTCTCATGAGATCTCGTGTATTTAGAAACTTGCAAAAAATGAAGAAAATAGAGATTTGGGTTTTTGTCATCTATACAAATAGAAAAATACCTAGCTTGTTTCTTATAGTCGTAGCCTAGGTAAAGCCTTTTCTTCATAACTAAATAGAATCCACATGGATTTTACACTGAAAGATTAAAATGGTAAAGGAAATGAAGATATTATCATTATCTTATCCTCAGTAGGTTCAAATCGAGCTTATTATACAAAGAATGGTGAAGGAGATGCAAGGTTTGATGGGAGGAGAGATTCCCTTCTTTTATTTCCAAGAGAAATGAATTCACTATACCATAGAAAAATCCTCAAAATTCCCTCAAATGGAGAACTCAAAGAAGATAAAGAAACATCAAAAGAGAAAGAAACAAGAATGTATCAGAAAAAATGCCCATGGTCGTGGCCAAGAAGGCTGAAGATGCTCAAAAATGGAGGTCAATGCTCAAAGAACACTTACCCACATATTTTTCTATAGAAATCTCTATGGAATCACACCAAAAATGATAGATTTTCATGGTCAAGATCAAATCTAAAACCTAGCTCATGGTGGCGCAGTAGTAGACTTGTCTCCAGAAATTACAAAATGCAAAATGAAGAATGATGATAATTGTTTAGGATTCAATCCTTTTTTCTACCCTAATTCGACATGGGGTATTTTTTCCAATGATTTTAAAATAATAATTATGTTTTATTCATTCCCTGTGGTCTATGACTTCTTAAGTCAAAAATACTTATTATTTTATGAAGACCGTGACTATGCATAATCAACTTCAATTCATTGAAGTTTTGATTAGATATTTGTTTCATTTATTTTTGCATGCCTTATGCGAAGTAAACTTTGCAATATCCCATGTCCTATAGTTCATTTTCATGCAAAGAAAGGAGAGATATGATGGAGGATTCCATGCATATAGAGGAGTGTACTAAACAACTAAGTCATTATTCTTTTCCACAACTGTTAGACACACTTTGGCTCATACATTTTGCATGATTTTATTTGGAGAAAATATGTAATTAAATATTAATGTATTATTACATTAATATTTAAAAGAAAATAAGGAGGTTTTTTTCGACATTAAATATTAAAATAATCATACATTTGGTTATTTTTAATATTTAATTACTTATCCTCCTTGAGTAAAATCATGCAAAGATGCAGATGGTACTGGGAGATCAAAGATTATCAACTGAAGATCATCATACAGGGATGGAGTTCCAGTTATCTTGGGAAGATTGATAGAAACGAGATGATTTTTGCATGCTTGGACCCACTTTTTGAAGGATTTTTAGTTCAGTTTCAGTGCTCCATGGATCCGTTATGAGTTTACAGCTAGTTTGAGCCTGAGTTCACTCATTTTTGCATGAGTTTGGGCCTTCTTTTTGGATATTTTTATTTATGGTTAGGATTTTCCTTGGAGTTATCATTTTTACACTGAAATTAACTTTCAGGTTCACCTTCATGCCTTGGAGAGGCTCTCTGTATAAAGTGATATGACTTAGTCATTTTTCACTAGTTCATGTTTTCTGCCTTTTCCTTTAGCAAAGAGACTTCATGTAACTCAGCTTTCAGAATTTAATAGATTATGCAATAGCTTTTACAAGTTAATTAGTTTGTGATTTACAAAAGACTCCTTTTAATTTCTAGTATTTTCAAGTTTTTCCTTCAAGATTTCAGGCGTAGTTATTGTGAGGGCTTCAATCGAAGGATTATTGTGTTTTTAGTTTTGAGACCTCTGATTTTTCTGTCTCCTTCATAAATATATGTATGTAGTTTAGTTTAAGTTCATTGGTTATACATTGTGCATGTATTTGATTAATTAGTTTAGTAGTGAAAACCATGTTTTCCCTCAAAATTGTATTGAATCAAATCCTCTATTTAAAACATTCAGGTGATTAGGCTATCAAATCAGTTTGTGCAAATTAAAGTACTAAGTAACCATTTGTGAGTTAATTTGCAATTTAGATTTCCAATTAGGTGCATCACCCAGTTTAGTTTTTAGTTTAAGCTTTTAATTTAAAATCTCTTTCCCTTTTCCAAACAAGTACACATAATTAATCTGAAGATCAAATAGGGCCAGTCTAGAATCTAGAGGTCTAGTTTCATATAGGGTACCCACAACCTAAAATTAGTTCAATGTTGTACGATATTGCAAAGTTTTCTAGCTTTGCATGTAGGTGAAAATCCTTGTGACAATAGTTTTTGGCATGCCTGATGGGACTCTGAATCACAATTCAGAGTTAGAATTAAACAGTTTCAAGCTATTGACCTAGTATATACAGTAAGTTTTCAGCCTTTCATAGGTTAAACTTGCATATACCTAGCGACTCCATTCTCAAGTTTCAAGCAGATCAAGTGCAAGAAGCCTATGAGAAAAGTTTAGACAAGAAGAAGTTCTTCTTTGTTTGAATAATTACAGTTGTCTTCAACAAATAGAAGAGGAAGGATAGCCAAGAGAACCCCTAGTAGGTATTCAAGAAATAAACCATTTTCTCTAGTTTATAAAACAAAATTATTAGTATATTCAACAAGGAGAGGAAAACCGTCAACAAGGCAGCCAGGTTAGCATTCAACTTTGCCAAGTTACAGGATATCGGTTTCACCTTCAAGAGGCACATCGAGTTTTGTTACAAGATCAGTTCCAATGTTTCTGGTACATTATGTGCTAATTTTGCAAGTTGTAAATATCATAATACCAGCAGCTTCGATGGCCAGAGCACATGCTTTTCTACCTTTCAATCAAGGTAGTCCACTAAATTTGTAGTAGTATGATGACATACCAGTAAATTCCTTGAAAATTCTTCCCATTTTCACTCGCGAGGAGTAGACCATGCCAATAGAGCACATAAAGGATGTAGCTTCTCTATGTGGTGTTTATCATATCAAGGAAGAGAACATGGCTATGAGGCTATTGGTGACATCTCTGAAGGGTAAGGATTTTCAGTGGTATAGGAGTTTGGCTGTAAACTCTATTTTTTCATGGGATGACTTGGGGTATAAGTTGAATAAAAAAATTATGAATAAGTCTAATCATTTATCTCTAGTGGAGAAAATGACCACAATCAAAAGAGCCCCGCAAGAACAAATGTCTGACTTCAATTTTAGATTTCAGAAGACCTAGGATAGAATTCTAGTAACGGTAAGGTCGAAACCTGATCAAGCTTTCCTTTATTATCTTAAAGCATTTAATAGTGATATTTCTCTAATGATACAATTGATGGGTGGATTAACATTACCAACAATGTATGATGTTGCTATTAGAGCTTAAAATAGCCTTATACAGGCTTGTAAAATTGCACCAAGGCCTCCTATGCCGATATTTCTAGATATTCATCCCTTGATTCCCATTAATTTACCACCTATTGCCCCACTTCCAGTTGAACCAGCCTTAGGCTATCAACCAGTTGTTCAAAATGGTGCTTTTCTAGCACAATTAGATTTTCAAGAGCTTAGGGGTACTGAGCAGGAGATGGAAAAATTATTGCAGACAGTTAGTAATGAATTAGTAAGTCTTAAGAGGTAGCAAGGTTAGAATTTTAGGCCTTATCAAGCACCTTTTTACACTAATAGACCACCTTATCAGGTAGACAATCAAGGAAACTAGTGAAGGAATTTCAATCCCAGGTCACCATACAATCAGACCATTGTCAGCTCTTTAAAAGAGCTCGTACTAGTGCAAAATAATTTAGCACAAGATTATGTATGGTGTTATCCATGAAATCAGCCTCACAATCAGGCCACATGCATGAATGGATTAATTAATCAGGCCCTGATGGTATAGAGCAATTATGCTATTGTAGAAAATATAGCCAAAGAAAATAATGATCAACAGGATGATCAAATGCAACAAAATAATGAAGATGTTGCCATGATGAACTGGAAAGGGAATGCGTTTTGCGGAATAAGTCATATTCAAGTACAAAATCAGTCATCCACTTCTATTGCAACAAATATGAGGTTGAAAAAGAGGGTTGTTCACTTGAGACAACAAGTTGTTCCTAATGTACAATAGCCAAAAAAAGACAAACAACAAGCTGTTCAGCAGAAAGATCAAATTCCTACAGCCCAACAGGGGCAAAATCAGCATGCTTCGGCTCAAAACATTCAAATTCCACCAAGACAGAAAACTGCAGTAGCTAAAGAACAACAAAAGGCACAACCTCAGCCTCAAACAACACAAGTAGAGCCCGTTGTTTCGAAAGTATAGCATAAGGTTAGTATCCCGACTTTCAATATTGTTGATCATATGAAGAAAGCTACTGTTAGCATGACCATTGTAGATGATTTGCATCTTCCCAGGCAAAAAGAAATCATGTAGGAAGCTTTAGCCAAAATATCAATTTTTGAGGAGCCTATCATTGAGTAGCATAGGGTTCTATCCAAAACTTCAGAGGTTAAGAGAGAGCAATCCATTCAGGAGGTAAAACCACCACCCTTCTATGTCACTTTGATTATAGGTAACAGCCTAGTCCATAATTGTATGATTGATTCTGGCCCAAGCAGTTCCCTAATGCTAAAGAGTTTAGCAGATAAGTTAGGTCTAGTGTATGAGCCCCTTTCAAAAGGAGTCATACAACTAGATGGTATAGTCATTTAGTCTATAGGAATGATCAAGATTCTACCCCTTACCCTGCATGCTTGCCCCAATTTCTCAGTTTCGTAGGACATATATGTTATAGACTTGCCGCCATTCTTTGGCATGTTTCTATCCAGAGAATTCACTACTAAGATAGGGAGATATTTATCTTCTAGTTGGTCTCACATGTTTTTTAAAACCAAATATGGTACAAAGGTGACCATTTAGAGTCGTATGTACCAGTGCAATAAATGCCAACATTGTTGTCCATGGTCAGGAAGATCAATCCATGACCTTAGAATCTGGTACACCAATTGGATGCATACCTGTCATGAACCTTGATGAGTGGGTAGTTGAAGATCATGAGAATGATCCTTTCAGTCACATGGACGAGGTAGGATTGGGTGTTTATATGATTTAAGAGCCTAATGTGATAGTTCCAAACATGATTAAAGAAGAAGTGCAGCCTGGTCAACAAGACAATTAGCTTTAGAAGCTATTTTTTGATAGTTCGAGGAGTAAGATAGGTGTTAGTGGAGGTGCGATGATCATCTCACCTGAAGGAGATAGATATTATTTAGCATTTAGATTCACTTTAAGCTACATGAACAATGTGGTTGAGTACAAAGGACTGATCCATGGCTTGGAGTGGACTAGGAAAAGGGGTATCAAGTGTCTGAAGGCTTATGGTGAATTGATTGCAAATCAAGAAAGAAATCAGAGTATGACCAAGAATGGTTTGTTGAAGTTGTATAAGCATAGAACCTTGGACTTAATTGAAAATTTTAGTGCTTTTCATTTTCTATCAATTCCCAGAAATCAAAATAAGGAAGCAGATAGATTAGCTACCATAGGTTCACAGTATGATGTACCTATTGATATACATGACATTGAGGTACATCAATATGTCAAGGGGGTAGTAAGACCATCTGTACCTGATAATACTGTCAGTTGGAAAAAAATTTATAGTGATCAACAAATTATTAGTTTTCTGATCAAAGAGGAAGAATTTTCTACTGCTAATTAGCAGAAACTTGAACAACAATATGAGGATTAGATCTTGCAGCTGAAATCTAATAAACTTCCTAAGGGGCTGGTTACCCTTGAATCAATTTTCAACATTGATGATTAGGTTAGAAGAGATAAATCCAACATTACAATAAATAAGGAACACTTTGAACTGATTGAAATATTTAAAGATAAGCTCCTGAAGCTTGGAAAAATTTGTACCAAGGAAGAACATCAAGAATTTGTCTTGCTTTGCCAAGAATTTAGTGACATATTCCCCTATAAATATGGAGATATGAAGGGTTTTAACCCTGTGTTGGCTCAACATACAATTGAGTTAGAGCCCAACACAAAACCAGTGTGACAAAAAAAAAGGCCACTGAATCCTAAGCTGGAACACTTGATGAAGATAGAGCTGAAGAAATTGGTTGAAGGTGGCATCATCTTTCTAATAAAGAACACCTCTTGGGTTTCAAACCTAGTGCATGTCAGGAAGAAGAGTGGAGAGATAAGATTGTGTGTGGATTTATGTGATTTAAATAGAGCTTTACTCAAAGATCACTATCCATTGCCTTCAATGGAGCAAATTTTGCAAGTTGTTTTAGGATCAAAGAGGTTCTTGTTATTGGATGGTTATTCAAGGTATAACCAGATTTTGGTTAAGGAAGAAGACCAGTACAAAATAGCCTTTACCACCAAGTGGGGTACTATGGCTTATAGAAAAATTTCATTTGGATTGTCAAATGTGGGAGCAACCTTTCAAAGAGCAATGGATATGGCTCTCCAAGGTTTGATAAACAAGTTTATTCTTGTTTATTTAGATGATATCACTATTTTCTCATGAAATGCTAATGAACACTTTGATCATCTTAGACAGATTTTTGAAAGATGTAGAGAGTATGGGATTTCCTTGAATCCAAAAAAGAGCATCTTTTTTGTTCACAAAGGTAAACTTTTGGGTTATACTGTTTCTAAAGAAGGCATTTCTATTGATCTAGAATGTATTGCAGCCATTCTGGCATTACCGCTTCCTGCTCACAAGAAATTTTTACAGAGTTTTTTGGGAAAAATAAACTTCGTTAGGAGATTTATTCCCAATGTTATAGCTTTATTGTAGCCACTAACAACCATACTAAATAAAAACATTCAATTCAGCTCGACAAGAGAAGGAAAGAATAGTTTTGAGCAGATTAAATAGGCACTTGCAGCAGCCCCTACTCTTATCAACCCAAATTTTTATAAGGATTTCATATTGTATGCATTGGGGGGAGTGGATACCATCTCTGCAATGCTCTATCAGCAAAATAATGAAGGTATGGAGTAGCCTATAGCTTTCTTTGGCTAGGTTTTACATGATTATGAAACCAGGTATTCATTTTTCAAGAAGCATGTGCTTGTTGTAGTGAGAAGTCTCAAGAAGTTTAGACATATGTTGTCTAATAGTAAAATACATTTGCTAGTAGCTCACCCAACAGTCAAAGAGTTTATGCTAAATAAGGACATTAACGACAAAAGAGCAGGCTAGAAAACCAGATTCATGGAATATGACATCAATATAAAGGTTACCAAACTTGTTAGAGGTAAGGGTCTGTACGAGAGCTTGAAAAAAAAAAAAAAAGCAGCAGTGAAGAAGTCACTATAGTCCTAAATTTTGAAGAAGTTGCTGCTCTAGCTACTTCAATTTGTTGGATCCATCAAATTATTCATTTATTGCATACTAGAGATTGTCCAAAAGGTTTGGACAAATCAAAACAGAGATATTATAGATTACAAGCAATTCCATATGTAGTAATAGATGGTGTTTTGTATAAAAAATATTTTAGTGGTGTATTCCTCGGATGTGTTTACCTAAATTAGATTGAAAGAATTCTTGAGAAATTCCATGATGGACCTACTGGAGGTCATTTTTCACCATGCACTACAACACTGAAAATAATGAGAGTTGGGTATTATTGGCTGGATCTTTTCAAAGATGCTCATGCATATCTAAGAAAGTGTAGTAAATGTGCAATGTTCACTGGAAAGAAAAAGCTTGCAGCCTTGCCACTTCATTCGATTCAAGTAGAGCAGCCTTTCAGTAAATGGGGATTGGATTTCATAGGCCCAATCAATCCACCCTCGAGTTTTGGGAATAAATGGGTTTTGACTGCCACATACTACTTTTTGAAGTGGACTAAAGTGGTCGCATTAAAAGACACAAATGAAACATATGTTTCAAACTTTTATCAAGACTTGGTTTCCAGGTTTGGTACACCTAATTCAATTATTTCTAACAATTCCTTAGCCTTTATTTGTTTAAAAGTTTTAGATTGGTCAGGGTAATGGATAGGCTGAATCAACAAATAAAAATCTGATTAAGATCATAAAGAATACTATTGACGATAATAAGAGGTCATGGCATGACAAGCTCAAGTTAGCCATTTGGGCTAATAGAGTTACACCAAAACGATCAAAAATATTTTCACCATACATTTTTTTTTATGGAAAAGAATCCAAATTACCTATTTCAATTGAATTACCAACTCTAAGTTACATAAAAGAACTTGAATTACTTGAGGAATACACAATGCAGGTCAGGCTCATTCAATTGATAGAGTTGGAGGAAACCAGAAAAGAGGCTTACAGGAAGCTCCAAATTCATCATTCTCAAATGAAGAAAACATTTGACAAGAAAGAAACAGCAAGGATCTTCAATGAGGGTGACTTATTTTTTATATGGGATGAATTAAAGAGAAATCCTGGTAAAAATGCAAAGTTTGATGCCATGTGCGATGGCCCATATATCATAACAAAATGTAAATAGAATAACACATTTTAGCTTTCAAGGCTAGATGGTGAGGTGCTTCCAATCCCCATCAAAGGGATTCACCTCAAGCAGTGCTACTAAAGAGCAACGTTTGTAGATGTACATAGTAGTATAGTTTCATTTTTAGTTATGCTTTCAATAAGTGCCCCATGGCACATTTCATTTCAATATTATTTTACTTTCAATAAAGTACAGATGTTGCACAATGGTTTCCTAACTTTGTCTTAGACAGAGTTGCAATAGTTTCTTTTAGTTTGTTTGGCTCGCAGCAGAGTTACAAATGTTTTTTGAGTCCAAGGAAAATAAAATAAACTCCATTCCCAATGGATAAGCTACATAAATAGTCTATGGTGTTTAGCAGCAAAACACTCCGCAGAGGTCGTCAAATTGTTATCTATTTTTAGCTACAGCTTAAAACAGGTAAAGTTGAATTGCATTTCTCATTGAAAGGTACAAAATTTTTGCTAATGTATTCATTCTATTCCAGAAGTTGATTACTTGTTAATTTCCAGTGTGATTATGCAAAAGTTTTGCAATAGAAGAAATCATGAAATTGCATAGTAATGTTGCTTTATTCATATTGTAAAAACCAAAGTCCCACACAAGCCGTTGGAGTAAATTAATTTGATTTTTCATAATCAAATAATGAATAAAAAATAGGATTGTATACTACACAACTAAAGATAATATAAACATGAAGGAGGGGAATGATTCATCATTGTCTGTAATGATGAATCATTTTTTATTGAATGTCCCCAAGTTGTTGTGTCTCCAATGCCTCAAGGTTGTTTCGACTCCAAGCTCCATGGTTTCTTGTAAGATTGTTAAAAGATGATGTTAGAGCAATGATAAATCGCATCCTACTTCATGCCTACATTACCAACAGGAATGTAATACACATCTAATCAGGTGTTCACCAGATGATTAAGTCATAAAAAGGTCGATGTTCAAGGAGCACGAAGTTCAATGGAAGCTTTCAACTTCATTTATTTTGCTAATTTTTTTGTTTAATGTGCAGGAACAGGTATAATCAGATTCTTTCAACTAACAAATATTGTTATGAGTGGTGAGAAAGGTGGCTCCCACGAGGGTTGAGCCCAGCTCATAAACAATAATGTGGGACAGCAGTATGGAATAAAATTAATCATCATTCTCCATGAATGAATAGTTGATCAAGCAGCCATTATTATAAATAAAATGTCTTATACAAAGAGCATTCATCATAGTAGCTGAAGCAAAAGAGACACCCAATTTTATCACTTGAGCACATACATCATGCAAGTCATACATGAGCATAGGCAGCTTTTACAAAGTCATTAACATGTTCACAACATATAAAGCAATAACAAAAGATATATCTGGAGTATAGTAGAATTTTTCCATGCACAATGGAGCATCACCATATCAAACAACATACAAATGTCTTGAATTGCAAAAGGTTTCAGATAAGAGGCATGCATATTAATCCTATACAAAGGGCTCAATAGCCATAAATGACGGTGGTAAACAAAGGGAGCTTCTACAATCAATAAAAATATCATATGTTTCTAATCATGAGCAATAATTAATTGATCTTATTTGTGTCATCCATCAAGAGCATAGTCATTATGGATTTTAGGCATAACATGCTATTAAAGAGAACATATGTAGAACAACAAATATACATTTCAATCTCAATGCAAAAAATGTACACTGTCGAATATCAAATGGAAGAGATTCAAGATTATGCTACAAAAATTCACATATCTTTTATTAGCAGATGAGTATAATAGTGAACAAGTACAAGACCATGACCACAGAAGCTACAATGATAGTGCAAATCTTGTACATAAATGCATAACTAAATATTCAAATACAAAGAATATAGCAGTGGCCTACAACATAATAGACGCCATGGATTTGAAGGGAGGTTATGTCGTGCCAAGGAGGGAGCTCTATTTGAGCTCATTCAACAAGAGAGATGTGTATATCAAATATAAAGAAGCAATAGTCATATTTGAGAAAGTATCCAATGGCATGAACGAAGGTATTTGTACTCCCTCCAGTGGTCAACATAATACAGTCCTTGGAAAAGAATGAATGGGTCTAAGTATAGTAATATGGGAGTACGAAACAAGAAAAAGAGGCCACAGCCTATACATGTCGAAACCACAATGAAGTGTAATCCCAAATCAAAGAAAAATTAAGTTGATTCAATGATGGTGGCCTGCATGCATAGTACTCTGAAACGATGAAAGGAAGATGAAACCATTGTGTTAAATTGCTATTTCTCATGAGATCTTGTGTATTTAGAAACTTGCAAAAAATGAAGAAAATAGAGTTTTGGGTTTTTGTCATCTGTAGAAATAGAAAAATACCTTGCTTGTTTCTAGCAGCCATGGCCTAGGTAAAGCTTTTCCTTCATAAAGAAATAGAATCCACAT
Organism: Sequoia sempervirens; assembly: GCA_007258455.2. NCBI lineage: Eukaryota > Viridiplantae > Streptophyta > Pinopsida > Cupressales > Cupressaceae > Sequoia > Sequoia sempervirens. Next base: position 259,267,031 of record VDFB02271358.1, on the reverse strand, counting down.
GGAGTTTACATCAAAAGATTAAAATGGTACAGGAAATGAAGATATTATCATTATCTTATCCTCAGCAGGTTCGAATCAAGCTTATTATACAGAGAATGGTGAAGGCGATGCAAGGTTTGATGGGAGGAGAGCTTACCTTATTTTGTTGCCAAAAGAAATGCATTCACTATGTAGCAACAAAAGCCTCAAAATTCCCTCAAATGGAAAAATCAAATAAGTTAAAGAAACATCAAAAGAGAAAGAAACAAGAATGTATTAAAAAAAATACCCATGGTCGTGGCCAGGAAGGCTAAAGATGCTCAAAAATGGAGTTCAATGCTCTGAGACCACTTACCCACACATTTTTCTATAGAAATCTCTATGGAATCATCCTAGAAAAGACAGATTTGCATGGTTGACCTCAAATCTAGACCCTAGCTCATGGCGGCGTAGCAGCAAACTTGTCTCCAGAAATTACAAAATGCAAAATGAAGAATGATGATAATTGTTTAGGATTCAATCCTTTTTTCTACCCTAATTCGACATGGGGTATTTTTTCCAATTATTTTTAAATAATAATTATGTTTTATTCATTCCCCGTGGTCTATGACTTCTTAAGTCAAAAATACTTATTATTTTAGGAAGACCGTGACTATGCATAATCAACTTCAATTCATTGAAGTTTTGATTAGATATTTGTTTCGTTTATTTTTGCATGCCTTATGAGAAGTAAACTTTGCAATATCCCATGTCCTATAGTTCATTTTCATGCAAAGAAAGGAGAGATATGATGCAGGAGTACATGCATATGGAGGAGTGGGCTAAACAACTAAGTCATTATTTTTTTCCACAAGTGTTAGACACACTTTGGCTCATACATTTTTGCATGATTTTATTTGGAGCAAATATGAAATTAAATATTAATGTATTATTACATTAATATTTAAAATGAAAACAAAGAGGGTTTTTTCCACATTAAATATTAAAATAATCATACATTTAGTTATTTTTAATATTTAATTACTTATCCTCCTTGAGTAAAATCATGCAAAGATGCAGATGGAACTGGGAGATCAAAGATTGTCAACTAAAGATCATCATATAGGGATGGAGTTCCAGTTATCTTGGGTGGATTGACAGAAACAAGATATTTTTCGCATGGTTGGACCCACTTTTTGAGGGATTTTTAGTTCAATTTGAGTGCTCCATGGATCAGTTATGAGTTGACAGCTAGTTTGAGCCTGAGCTCACTCATTTTTGCATGAGTTTGGGCCTTCTTTATTAAGATTTTTATTTTTGGTTGAGATTTTCCTTGGAATTATCATTTTTACACTGCAATTAACTTTCAGTTTCACCTTCACGCCTTGGAGAGGTTGTTTGTATAAAGTGATATGACTTAGTCATTTTGCACTAGTTCTTGTTTTTTTCCTTTTCCTTCAACTAAGAGACTTCATGTAACTCAGCTTTCATATTTTAATAGATTATGTAGTAGCTTTTATAGGTTAATTAGTTTGTGATTTACAGAAGATTCCTTTTAATTTCCAGTATTTTCAAGTTTTTCTTTCAAGATTTTAGGCAGCATTATTGTGAGGGATTTGATTGAAGGATTATTGTGTTTTTAGTTTTGAAACCTTTTATTTTTCTGTCTCCATAAATATTTGTATGCAGTTTAGTTTAAGTTCACTAGTTATACACTATGCATGTAATTGATTAATCAGTTTACTCGTGAAAACCATATTTTCCCTCAAAATTGTATTGAATCAAAGCCTCTGTTAAAACATTCAGGTGATTAGGTTATCAAATCAAGTTGTGCAAATTAAAGTACTGAGTAATCATTTGTGAGTTAATTTGCAGTTTAGATTTCCAATAAGGTACATCACCCAGTTCAGTTTTTAGTTTAAGCTTTTAATTTCAAATCGCTTTCCCTTTTCCAAACAAGTACACATAATTAATCTAAAGATCAAATAGGAAGCCGGCCTAGAACTTAGAGGTCTAGTTTGATATAGGGTACCCACAACCTAAAATTAGTCCAATGTTGTATAGGATTGCAAAGTTTTACAGCTTTGCATGCAGGTGCAAATCCCTATGACAACAGTTACATCTAAAGTATTAGGTCCTACTTGTAATGGGAGTACAATCGATCCGATCATAGGGCATGCAAAACCAGTATGTATCTTAATCCATGTAGTTGGTTTATTATAATTATCTTGATATATCTCATGTAATACTAAAAACTCTTTTGTGATCACGTTCTCACCACAAGCGGGATCTATTAATATCCCATTGGTAGGCTTATCATAGATTTGGTCGTCTATGTAAAGAGGACCATCAGGAAGTTTTTTAAGTATATCATGAGAAGGAAAATTAATATCAAAATATTTATTGGTTGGGCCCTTATGATGGATAACGTCTATCACACCCACAAGTTCATCTATAGGATTAACTTGGGTAAATTTTGGATTAATATCAAGTTGTTCATTATTTGTATCAATGTTCATCACATGAGGGTTTGAAGGTTCACTAACCTTGACAAATGAAACATTGTGTTTAGGCATGGGGTTGGTGAAGATTTTTAAATTCTAGTTAGTGGGTGGAATGGACTTATTTCCTTGATCATTGACACCCGCAAATGGATAGACAACCTGAATCAATGAGGTATTGAACTAAGTATTTGAGACGCTTACATTGTTCAATGTCATGTCCATTTTGGAAATGAAAATGACAATAATAATTTGGTGTAAAGGTAGTTGGTAAAGGCTTGGTGGTATCAAGTGGTTTAACTATAGGTAAAGTGATCATTTGTTACTGGAGCAATTGGTTCATTGTGTTATGGAGAGTCTTGGGTAAGCGGGTAAATTGTCTCTTCAGGTCCTCATAGGTAAAGGGAACCATTGCTTTAATAGATTCCACTTGATTGGGAACAGGTTGGGTTGGTTGCGGAGAAGGATGGTTGAATTGTAAAAATCCTCTGTTTAGTTTTCTAAATTTTTGCACGTTGTTTTGGTTATTTTGCTCAGACTTCTTGGCTCGATTAGAAGTGGACTTTGAATCATGACTAGAAACTAAGTTGTGATAATCACAAAGGTTCGTGCATAAATGCATGAACAAAGGAAATTTCATCATAGTTAACTTATTCTAAAGGTGAGTGTGCAATTTTTTGATAAACATCTTATGTAAATGTGAATTAGGGATCTTGACATCAATTTGAGCATACAAGGACTGATAATGTGAAATGAAGTTAGTTACTTTTTCATCAACATTTTGTTTACATCGTATTAAATCAACCATTATCTTTTTTGGAGTCATATGAACTTGGAAATGACTTATGAAGGCATCCACAAGTTCATTAAAGGATCAGATTGAATGATTAGGTAAGTTTGAAAACCAATCCAATGCAGTGTCCTTCAAGGTCCTAGGAAAAAGTTTAGCTAATAGTTTATCATCGAGGAAAAAATCACTACACAAGGCTATATAAGCATTGACATGATTAGTAGGGTCTCCTTTACCTCCATATTTCTCAAACCTAGGCATTTCAATTCCTTGTGGCATTTGAGTATGTAATATTTCTAGGGATAATGGGCTACTACAAACATGATATTGTAGACACATAAAAATGACCTAGGCCTACAAGCTCTATTTTAACCACTTTCGTCCTAGCATAATTATGACATTTAATTATGTCCTTGTCCCACATTTGACTATTGATTAAATAATTCATGTCCTGTTATTCTTCTTGATTATTGAATAAATAAATTATATTTATTTATTCAACACGTCATTAATTATCTAAATCTTCTCTTAATTAAATAAATTTCTTAATTTGTTTAATTACCCTTCTTGATTTATTTATTCTTGATTATTAAAATAAATGAATTTTATTTATTTATTTAATATGTCACTAATCCTAATAATTAAATAAATTTATTAATTTATTTGATTAATTAATCTTATCTTCTAAATTAAATAATTATCTTTAATTATTTAATTGTCAAAATTAATATTCCTCTCATTTTAAATAAATGAAATTTAAAAAAATGAAATTATTTAAAATGTCATCACATTCATAACTGAAGTTCATTTTAGTAAACAATCTAAAAATCGATTATTTATTATCTCACAAAATCCATGTTTTGAATTAATTTAATTCAAAATGGTAATATTCCTCCAAAAATCAAGTAATCGGGCAGATTCTTGATTTTCCAAATCTGATCTTCAATTCAACTCTTATCTTCTTGATTTTTCAAATCTCACAAATCAGGCAGTCTTTATCTTCTTGATTTTTGAAAATCTTTATTTTCTAATTAATTATCTCATTTATTCTCCATCGCCAATTCAGTCTTCTTAGATGACATCTGGACCACTTGTTTAAGGATTTTTCCCTAAATCTGATTAGGGATTATCAAATTTAATCTCATCCTCTGATTTTAGGCTTCTATCACAGGTCGATCTCGTCCATCCATTTAAAATGGCATTTTCTATAAAATACTATTTTGCTCTCCTTTTTAGATTAGACACTGACACACTTAGAAGATTTTATAGACATTGCAACATTTATTAGCTTACTCCACTTAATCTTGGCATATTTAGGCATAGGCATTTCAATCATATTGTTATAGGCATAGACATTTGGATTCAAATCCTTCAAAGCTTGTGTAGGACTTTGTCAAAGATTGCTCGCACGTTCAATCTGAGGGCAACGCGTTAACCAGCAAGTTAGAAGGTGTTACAAAGATGAATCATGGAGGTTTCAGCAATTAGCTAGTATAATCATTTTATTTATGTTTGCTTCCATTGTACTTTGTAATTTCTTTGGGTTTCGTGATCTTTGTTGATTTGCTAACATCTAATCTAATCCTAAAAATAACCCTCAGATACATTGGTGAACCCAACTCTATTTTTCTTGTTATTATTTCTGTACGGTTTTTTGTGTGTTCTCTATCATTTTTGCAGGTATAGGTACGAAGCATGGCATTTGTTTTTTTTTTTAAATCGTGACGCATATGATGCGTCGCGATGCATTAACACACTAAAATACCGTAATCGCTTTAACGTGCCGCAATCAAAGTCTAGAAAGCTGCATTTGTATTCCCAAGCCATATTTGAAACACAGAGCGACACATTCGCTCTGTCGTGATGCATTTGACTAGTAATATTTTTTGTTTATTTGCATTCAAGTTTTTGTTGTTTCCTTTGTTCCTTTTATTCTAGTTTTCTTTTGCATTCTGTCGAGTTAGGTTTTGTGGTACTAATTTTCATTTACAGCATGTGGCCATTACTTTTCGTGGGTCAAAGGAAAAAATTCAAACTCCTAACTTGTGGTCTTGTAGACTGAACACTAAAACATTGTGCTTATCTTTTTCTTAGATTAGTACACATTTCCTTTTAGTGCAATTAAAAATAACATGTTTTCTAATTTCCATGATTGTGTTTACAAAATGGTAGGCGTGTATGCTCTCACCTTGTGAAAACTTGGTGATCAGAAAACCAGACCCATTCTTTTTTTTTATGTTATTACCCTCACAACTTAGTAATTGAACTATCCTCTCCCCTTGCGCTTTCAAGCGATCCCGAGTGTGAGAGAAATGGTTACTAACTCTAGAACTTGGGCCTGTTCTGGTGGGAAAAAGTACTCACCCCAGAACAACTCAGACCGGTAACACCCTAAAACTGAGGGATTTCCAACCGGTATATCAACATGGATTCTTGGGGAAATCCCAAGAATCACACGTATGGTTCTGACGAGATGGATCTGAAAGGGGACTCTCACTACATGGATCATGCCCTACGAATGGAATGCCTGTATTAAACACCTTTTGTTCTAGAGTCCAACAATTCTTTGGTCATTGCTTGATATAGTGCAGGGTACAATATCATGCCTGAAGACACTCACTATTGATCCCCTTGAGTAGAGATAGCAGTTCTTGGGAAGTCACTACCCAAGAATTAAAATTCGGTGTGCTTGAATGACGTTAATGAGCCGTGGAGGGGAGCCAATGCCACCAAAATTCTAAGCTATCCGCTCTCGAGAAGGAAAGGTGTTTATCACCAATCCAGGGTATATCAAGTATACAAACCCTTGGCCTATTGGATTTTTAGGATTGTACTTGTCTTATGTGTGCTTTCTTACACCCAAAACATTGTGCTTGTCAAGTGCTTGTTGGATTTCTCAAAAAAAATTCACCACATTGATAGTTCTCAAAAAAACATTCACCTTTAGACAGATCAAATTTACTCACAATACGTCAAGAAAACAAACTATGTCACATCTGTCAAACTGCATTCGAGTTTCTGAGTCACAATCACACTGTTGAACTGCATTTGATCTTTAAAACACCGCATATGTCCACGTCATGATGCATATGAACATTACAGAGCTGCATTCGCAATAACAAGTCATATTTTTCAATCCCAGAGCCGCATTCACTCAAACCAAACTGCATTCAAAATACTGTGATACATTTGAGGCTTCAAACGAAACATTTTCTTGTCACAAGTAAAACCCTGGTACAACATCAAATCTGAGCTTTGTCAATATTTTGTCAAACACTGTTTCCAAGGGGATTTTTTCAAAAATCAACTTTTAAATTTCTCAAAATACTTTCGACCATTAGTTTGAATTATGGACCATAGATTTCATCCTTCATTTTTTTTAGTTGCATACATTACGCATTAGATTTTACCTAGGTTTTAATACTTGCATACTTTGGATTAGGAAAAACTCAACACAATTTTCAAATGTCATTGCTTTCGAATCTAGGTTATATTAGACTTAATCATCACTCCCTTTTTCAGTCATTGACCCTTTTGTGAGATTTTCTCCAACTCAAAATTCTAGTTTGGAAAAACTCACCAGTCATTTTGACCTTGTCATCTTGTCGTTTTCAACAAGTCCTTTATTAACCAAAATTGAAAACAAAGATTGAGCTTAGAGGTGTTTAGGTATCCTTTCACCAAATTACATTCTAGGTCATACCTTGCATTTTTTGTTCCCAAAAATTCAAAAATATTATTCATCCTAGTTGTCATTTTGAACCCAGATTTTTGCATTTAGCATATTAAGTCCTTAGTCCTTATTTGACATTTTGGCTTTAGCAACCTTGTCATCTTATGACAAAATCATCATCACCTAGTCATCCTTTCATTTAATTGTCATTTTCATTTGAGCAATCTCATTTTATGGTGGAAACTAGACTCCAAAAATAGAAATGACAAATGGAAAATTTTGGACAAAACCCCACTTCCACTATCAACAATCCCACGCACGACCCAAATTAGACATTTGATGACCCATTTAGCAACACGAACAATAAAACTCTCACATCCTCATCAAATAGTCCCTTCGAACCTTTCTTACGCAAGGATGAAAATGAACAAATTCTTGAGGAAAACCTAGAGGTAGTGACACAAGATCCAGAGGCCTCTCAATTCATGGAACAAATTGTCCTATACGACAGAGACAGATACTTAGCCATACTCTTAAGTCAAGGAGGTAAGTTACCACATGGATTTGACATCAACACGTTGAGATCAACATCTCCTAACCCTAATGACAACAATGTACATAACATGTCGCATAACAGTCAGCTCCCAAACACTACAAGCAATACTTTCTTTGATGCTACAACAATTGTGCATGCCACCTCCAACATCCCAAACACCTCCAATACAATAAACGCTACATCCATTGGAGGATCACAATCTGCCACAATGCCCACAATATCCACAACATTGTCACAATCAGCTGGAACCACCTTTGGTTCCTCGACGATGTGGGAAAGTTATTCAAACCCTCTCTTTACCATGACAGTAAATGCCATGGGGGCATCATCAAGTCACAACAATCCCCCCTTGATAGCTACACCTATTACCATGAGCACACCTTCGACATATCTGCTCATTGGTATTTTACAAAATCCTTTGGGAGGAGGCAAAAGACGTATCTTTATCCAAGGACAACAACAAAATGTTAACATGACAACACAGTCACATGTCACCATCTCCCAAGGACCAAATACAAACATTCCCCTTGTACAAACCCAACAATTTGGACAAGGTGGCCAAATAACACAACCCATGGTATCATTAGTACATCACAATGTTCATGGTCACCATATTCCCCAAATAACGACACAAATGGTTGGGGGACATATCCCAACCTATTCATCTCAAGTTCATACTCACCAACATACACCCAATCCAATTTTTCAACACCAACAACACACAATTCCAACTATATCACATATCACAACATTTCATCCCTCAACAATACACAAACATCCATGCACAACAAATGGGGACCAATGGTGTACCAATCAGTCCAACGTATGGGATCACCAATGACCCTATTATAGATGCTTTACAAGTAAAACTGATGGGTCTAGAGAAAACTATCCAAAACATACAAATATCAGGCAAGAAATTAGAAATATCATATGATCTAAACATATACCCCTTCGACATGAGCTTATACATGCCACCATTTCCTCCAGGATATGTGTTACCCAATTTTACAAAATACAGAGGCAAGACAAACCCAATCTAACATGTTCATGAATTTGCAACCAATTGTATGGATGTCACCTATGAACAAACATACTTGATGAGACTCTTTTCTAAAAGTCTCACAGGTCCTACCCTTGAGTGGTTCTCCACTCAGACGAATATCCAAACATGAGATGAGCTTAAACATAAATTCATAAAGAATTATGTATACAACATTGACATGGACCACTCTATTACCAGCTTGTGCAATCTCACGCAAGAAGATGCCAGTGATACATTTATCCCATTCTTTCAAAAATGGAGAAGCCTCACTAGTCAATGTCACATTAACATACCCAAAAGGGAAAAGGTGGACATGTTTGTTCAAACACTTCTGGGTCTCCTAAAATATGCATTGCAAGTGCATTGTTGCACAACCTTCATGGACCTAGTCGAAAAGGGGGTCAAAATTGAGAAAGCCCTTATCGCAAAGGGGGAACTAAGATGCAGTCCTAAAAACACAACTGCCAATCCTCACACCGACAAAAATAATTATTGGGTCAAAAATAAACATGTTACAAATGATGGTGTTGTCGACACCAAGGTTGCAAACATTGTGGGTCCTGTATTGGCCCTAAAAGGGGTTTAATAGGAAAACAAACCAACAATGACATTGACACCCCCTACCAATGTCCCTTCAAACAACCAGAGCAACCAAAATCATCAAGGACAATACCGTCAGATGAGACAATTCCCTAGGGGTCACACATACACTCCTTTGGGTGAACCCATTGAAGAAGTCCTCAAGAAATGCCTCTAGAATGGGGTCATCACACTTCAAGAACCAAAACCATATGACCCAGGGCAATTCAAGCCAGCATGGTGGGATGATAATGCATTTTGCAATTATCATCGAGCAAAAGAACATAAAACTTCTACATATCAACAACTGAAAAATCTGGTACAATACCTTATCGAAAGTTGTATCATTGAAGTAGGTGGATCACAATTCACCTCCAATTCAGATCATACTATTCATAAGAATTCACTATAGGACCATGGTTCTCATAATGCTTCCATGTTAGGTCCAAAGATAAACAATAATCCACCAATTTCACTTGAGCCAAGTACAACTATTCTGGTGGACCAATTATAAATAATGTCCAAACTGATGACAAATACATCAATACCATTATGGTAAAGAGAACACCTCAATGCAATGCTACTACTCAAAGTGGCAAGATCACCATAGCTGGTCCACCTCCCGCTAGACAACCCAAAATCACCATACCTAGCCCATCTGCTAAATAGTCAAAACCCACCCCAACCACAAAGCAGTGGCAACCAAAGAGTCAGTTCAACCTTATCGACCAACTTGGAAAAACTCCTGCACAAATTTCTATACTTGAGTTGCTTCGTATCTCTCACGTGCATAAGGATATACTGGATAAAACCCTGCAAGAGTTGTGAGTCCCTGAGGACATTGATTTCAATCAATTTGAGACCATGGTGGGATACCTCGCTATGCCTCACCACGTCACCTTTTCTAATCAAGATTACTCATCACCTCAGACCAACCACAATGATGCATTGAAAATTGAAACCTTTGTCCATAAGCACAAGGTCGGAAGAGTTTTAGTAGATGGCGGAGGAGGATTGAATATATGCTCCTTGAAATTGGTTAAGGCTCTAGGAATTTTTGATGCATGTGTAGACCCTACAAAGAGTATGGTGATCAAGGCATATGATGATGAGGAACGCTCTTCACAAGGTGTTATATCTCTTCCTATCAGAGTGGGGCCAATCATTGTGGATACAACCTGTCAAGTCCTGGATCTAGAACTACCCTACAAAATCTTGCTCGATTGCCCATGGATTCATGCCTTAAAATTCATTCCATCCACATATCACCAATGCTTAAAATTTCCATTTGACGGCACAAAAATCACCATATATGGTGACCCCGACCCCTTTCAATACTATACCAACCTCAGGGGTATTTTTGAAAACTGGGTGCCTATCAATCGAGAGGCTTCAGGCCACTTGTCTTCCAAATACATTGATCCATCCACACTCGCGTCATCTTCCACATCCACTCTGTCCACGTCTTCTACCACACCACCATCTTCCACAAACCGTAAGGTTGAACCCACTATCAAGATCCAGGACCTCGGCTATGGAGAATTCAAACTGTACACATCATATAGCATCACAATGATACCCAAGTCTCCGAAGGTCTATGGTCGGCCATGTTTTAGAATGGAACCCAAAGAAATTTTCAAAGTTCCACCAAAAAATATTTTTATCAAATGGGGAGACATGAGTAATGAGGACCTTGCTAACATCACATGATGGCTCTATAAGGATACTATTGCACTACCCCCATTACCAGTTCAGAAATATGGCAAGGGATATGACATAATGAAGGCTAAGGGCTACGATGGTACTAGTGGCCTAGGCAGAAATAAAACTTGACAAAGAGAGCCCATAGAACCTTTCCAAATACCAAAATATCTTGGATTAGGGTTTGGATCGCTTGATAATGACAATCGACGTACGATTGGACTTTCGAGTGAGTGAGTACATGCTTCAAAAAGTGTTGAGACCACTAAGGAAACCCTCACCAAAACTGACTCCCAAGAGTGGGAATTTGGCTCAGAATGATCCTTAAGTGACTGTTGCCTCGATGATTTGTTTGTCGAAATAGGGGAACTAACCTAGGAACAAAGATTTTGGAAAACATTTAAAATTGATCAGGCACCAAATAGTCAAATTCCCATTACCACTCCCCATGACATACAAGACCCACCATCTAAATCCCTTCAGTCCAATCCATCTGAAGTACTAGACGAAACTGACAACCATGACTCTAAGTCCTTCACCCCTTATTTTGATAACGAATATGAAACTAGTGAAGGGGAATATTAGATAGAGTCTGATGTGGAGTTGGATGACAATAATCTCATCTACAATATCACTGAATCCATCTGCATGCTTTCTGCATCCTCCCCTCAATTCACCAACACTGATGATGGCATTTCCTTAGTTTATCCTCAGATAGTCGATTGGGACCAACAAGGTCTGCCAATCCTGGACACATTTTAGAATGATGAGGCAATTGTAGAGTTTATGGGATTATGTGAGGGCATACCTAGTGTTGATCACAAGTTAGGATTTTCCATTGATTTAGATTGCATGGCATACTTCGACGAGACTAGTCTGTCCTCTAGTCGCAAAATTAAAAATAAAAATAAAATAAAAAAAGAAATGTCTTTAGGTGAAAACTGAAAGGCACCTTCTGATGACAAAAAAAGTAAAAACAAAGGATGTATTTGTAGCTAAAAACCTCTCTAAGGTGCCCAAAGATGGAGGACTGGACTTTCTTCCCATCACACAAGAGAAATCAGCTATGCTCATAGAAGACACCATTGAATTGACAACATCTCAATAGCTGAAAATCCCAAAATGGTCCTCTTTGTTGCATCCTTGACTGAAGAAGAGAGACCAAAATTTCACAAATTCTTTGTGGAACGTAAAGTCAACTTTGCATGGTCCTATGCTAACATGTTAGGATTAGACCTAGAACTGGTTTTGCACCATTTTTCACTATTGCCTAATGCAAAACTAGTCAAACAGAAGTTATGCAAAATGAATCCTCCAGTCACTCTATTGGTCAAGGCTGAGTTGAAGAAACTTCTAGATAGTGGATTCATATGGTCTATTGATTATGCTGAATGGATTTCTAACCTGGTGCCAGTACAAAGCCAAATGGACTAATCCGAGTCTGCATAAATTTTAGAGACCTAAACAAGGCATTCCCAAAAGATGACTTTCCTTTGCCGAATATTGATATCATAGTCGACCTCATAGCAAGATATGAGATGTTGTCCCTCATAGATGGTTTCTCTAGCTAAAATCAAATTTGCATCACCCCAAAAGACCAACATAAAATAGCGATCACTTTCCCTTGGGGTACATACTGTTGGAATGGCATGTCGTTTGGTCTTAAGAATGTAGGTGCCACATATCAAAGAACAATGACCACAATCTTTCATGACATGATGCATAAAATAATGGAATATTATGTGGGTGACCTTTTGGCTAAATTGGCAAAAGAAAATATCATCTGAAGGTGTTGGACACAATTTTCAAGAGGCTAGAGGAATATAAGGTCAGACTGAATCCTAAGAAATGTGTCTTTGGTGTCACCTCTGGAAAATTGTTGGGATACATCATTTCTTGAAGAGGCATTGAGGTTGACCTAGCAAAAGTAAAATCCATCATAGATATGCCTCCTCCAAGAGGAATAAGTGAACTCAGGACTCTACAAGGTCGACTACAGTCTATTCAGTGCTTCATAGCCCAATTGGCTGATAAATGCCAACCATTCCAATATATTTTGTGCAAAGGTATCCCCTTTGTGTGGACAGATAAATTCCAAGAAGCCTTTCATCAAATCAAAGACTACCTAATTTCACGGCCAGTCCTTATGCCTCCCATTCAAGGAAAACCATTAATTCTAAACATCTCTACAACTAATTCAGCACTGGGGGCATTACTAGTGCAGAACAACCATGAAGAAAAAGAAAGAGCTATATATTACATCAGTCGGACACTGGTCAGGTATGAATTGAACTACACACCAATTGAATGAGCTTTTCTAGTTGTGGTCTTTGCAGCATAGAAGCTAAGACATTATATGTTAAGTCATTAGACACAACTAGTAGCAAAGATTGACCCCCTCAAATATCTGCTAAGTTGGGTAGTATTAACAGGATGTCTGGAAAAATGGATCATGATTCTAAGTGAATATGGCATTCCATATGTAGAAAGGAAGGCCATAAAAGGACAAGTCATAGCAAATCAGCTGGCAGATGCACCTCTAAAAAGTGATCACCCATTAGTGGCAGATTTTCTAGATGAGTCAATATTCCATATAGAACCTAAGTCACCTTGGCGACTCTACTTTGACGGATCACACACAAATCATGGCTTGGGGGTACAAATACTATTCATCACCCCTCAGGGAGATTCCATTCCTAAGTTTTTTCGCATTGCTTTCCCATGCACAAATAATGTGGCAGAATACAAGGGACTAGTTACAGGACTAAGAATGGCAATAAAATGGAAAATCAAAGCACTACATGTCTATGGGGATTCTCAGTTTGTCATCAACTAGGTTAATGATGACTATGACACAAAAGATGAGAAGATGATGCCCTAGACAGTTGACAATTTCCAAACATACTTTCATATGGTAACTTTTGAACAAGTTCTGAAGCATAGAACAAAGTGGTAGTTGCCATGGCTACAATAGGCTCTCTCCTTGACATACCCAACAATCTTCCTTAGTTGGAATTCCTAATAGAGCAATTGATGGTCCTTGCCTATGACATTCTGAAGTCAGAGATGATCTGTGAACTTGTTGGTCCTAACTCTCCCTAGTACTAGGATATTTATGACTACCTTAAGTCTCAAACCCTTCCACCCAACCTGTCTAATAACCAGAGGAATTCCTTCATCTGAAAAGCCTCAAGGTATGTCATCGTCAGTGACACCCTTTACTGTTGTAGCTTTGACAACACCCTCCTTAGATATCTCGACACCAATGAAGCATGTACAACCTTACGCGAAGTACATGACGGTATATGCAGGTCTCATTCGAGTGGTCCTACTCTAGCCAAGAAAGTAACGAGACTTGGGTACTATTGGTCGACCATTGAAAAGGATACAATAGAATATGTTAGGACTTGTCGCAAATTCCAGATTCACAATGATTTGATTCACGCTCTAGTGCAGGAACTTTGGCCGATCACTTCTCCTTGGCCCTTCACTCAATGGGGACTCGACCTTGTGGGAAAGATTCATCCGACCTCATCCAATGGCCACAAATTCATCATCACCACCACTGAGTATTTTACGAAGAGGATCGAAGCCATCCCTCTGACATACATAACTAGCAAGCAAATATCCAAGTTCATTCTTAATTACATCATTTTTCGGTATGGCCTTCCACAATCCATCATCACTGACAACAAATGTCCATTTAAAAACCAAGACGTTCGTGAGTTATGTGAGTGATTTCATATCCAACATCATTTTTCATCTCCATATTACCCACAAGGAAATGGTCAAGCTGAGGCGTCAAATAAAATCATTATTAAAATCCTCAAAAAGACTATCAATGATGCTAGTTGTGACTGAATATACAACTCAACCCTGCTCTTTGGGCTTACCGCACTAGAATTTGTACGCTTACAAGAGCCACTCCTTTCGCCCTATTCTTTGGCATTGAGGCCATCTTTCCAATTGAGGTTGAAATTCTTTCATTACAAGTCTCCTCAAGGGTTTACCTAATGATGAGGAGTATAGACAGTCGCACTTGCACGAGTTGGAGATGCTAGAAGAAAGAAGGTAAAATTCCCTGAACCATCTACAAGTGTATCAGAACCATCTCCATTGCAGTTACAACAAGACAGTCATGGTCAAGAAATTTTACATTGGCAACTTAGTCCTTATGCAGAACCCAAAGAACCAGGCTGACAGAGAAAAGTTAGGAAAGTTTGAGCCAAACTGGTTGGGTCCTTACACCATAGTATCTTCTTTCAATTCTTGAGCTTATCAACTGGCAACTCTAGAGGGAGAACAACTAACAAATCCTATCAATAGTTTACATCTCCAAAATTTCTATGCATAGCATCAGGAGATCGAGCTGAATACCGTAAAATACAAAAAAATTGAAAAATGATAAAAAGTCATTGCCTTGATGAAAACCTGGAAAAAAGGAATCTTGGTGGCACCAAAAAGAATTTTAAAAAATGATGACAAAAATAGTAAAGAGAAAAATAATTCATCCAACGGTGAAAACCTGGAAAATAGGAACTTTGGATAAGTACCATGGTGAAAACCTGGCAAACAGGTGCCATGCATAATCAATCATTGCTTTGCCATCTACTATTACTTTATCTACCTAGGCCTAGGATGAAATACATTTTCCATCACCACTGTGACATCAGCCATGACATGATACCCTTCCTTTCATGGTTGATAACGGTTGACATCAAGTCCTCTATAATGTCTATCTGATACCATAGGCACATCCCTTTTAAGTCCTTTAAAATTAGCTAAGTCTTGGATCTGACTGGGGGCAAAAAAATTATCATGTCACTACAGTGGATGTCCCACATTCAGAAATTGCATAAGTCCTGAAAAAAGACAAAATCATTACAAAAAGTCCTGAAAAAAGACAAAAACATTAGAAAAAGTCCTAAAAAAGAAAAAAAAATTGAAAAACGTCCTAAAGAAAGACCTAAAAATCAGAAAACATCCTAAAAAAAAAACCACAAAAAATGTCAAACAGATTGAAAACACAAAAATAGAATCATTCCTTGTCAAGTCAATCAATCAGTCTTTGTCATTTGTCTAAACTACATTGTCTCTACGCATTTTCTACATAGGCAAGACTCATATTTGGGTCCCTGAGACATTAGGTCAGTCCCTTTAGGTTTGTAAAATAAAATCATGATTCAATCTTTGGTCATCAAGACAAAGTCATTGGTTGTGTCGAACTACGAGGTCTCTAAGTGTATGATGTAGGCAAGGTCATCTGTCGATGAGCCCCCGAGGCCACACTAGGTTGGTCCATTAGGGTTCATGGCACCACACTGTAACACATGTCAAAATTCTTCAAGTCAAGGAAAATCATTTTTTAGATGGGAAAACTCCTGAAACAAAATGGAACATTCATTTATTCAAAAATGACAAACACATCAGCATGTCAAAGAAAATCAACATATGGTCAACACAAGCCAAACTTGGTCAAAGGAAGTTTCATTATCATAACATGTCAAACTGTCAACTTTTGGTTAGCCTTCAGATGTGTCCTTCTAAAAGATAACCTCTGTCATTCATGCCTTAGGATGTGTCCTTCCTAGGCATCGTCACTATCATTCGAGAGTTTTGAGGGATCACCTTGACATCTAAGGATCACTCCTCTTGACATCAGTATTCTTTAGATGTGTCCTTCTATAGAACCAACTCTATCATTTATGCCTAAGGATGTGTCCTTCCTAGGCATCGTCATCATTTTGAGGGACCCCTTTCAACATTTAGGGATCAATCCTCTCAACACCAACATTATTCAGGATGTGTCCTTCCTGAATTTGGCAATCTTCGACATTTCGTCATCTTGGCATTGTCAAAACTTTGGCATCACAGCATCTCATCATCATCAAACTTGACATCTTGACATCATAACAATGGATATCCAGATGCACTTGGCAAGCACTTGGCACTCGTCTTTTGGCTTTTTACCATGTTATTAGTTTTTCAGTGAGATCCCATTATTAGGATTTAGAGAAGCAGCGATGTATCATGACGATTGGCATGCATGATTACTAGTTTCTCAGTGAGGTCCTCATTCAGGGATTTAGAAAAGCAATGACATATCATGATAAGGGCTCTGTTTTGTATTATGGCAATCATGCTGCTAGTTTCTCAAGGATGTCCTGGGAATAGGATTTAGAGAAGCAACGACATTTCATGAATTGTCCTTTTGGTCTTTTCTTGCTTGTGGTTGGTTATGACAAAAAGACTAGGGAAATTGCGCTCTTAGTATGAGTCATGATCATCCTTTTCTATGACTGCTTGTCTTATGTGATGGTACGACCTTGCACACCTTGATCTATGTCATATCATGGTGTTTATTGGCCATTACAATAGTTTGCCCAATGATGATTAAAAGTAATAAATATTACTGTCTTATGGTAAAGTTTTGAAGGATTTGGTCTAGGAACTAACATGCATCTCCTTCTATCTTGTCATCTTCTCTCGCTCATCTCATATAGGCATTGCATCCATATAAACATCCACATCTTTTTCACTAACATTTCTTTGTCTCTTCATATTCTAGTATTCTTGTCAATTTCGAGAGCACACCCATGTTCTTGGAACCCATCTATCCTCTCAAGGGGCATACCGCTACCCTCCTCATCATTCTTCTTCATCTTATTTTGCACTAGGGCATATCTTTGACCTATTTTCTTTGTCACAATGTGACATGCTACATTATGACAAAGAGGGGCAAAATGTAGACACACAAAAATGACCTAGGCCTACAAGCTCTATTTTAACCATTTTCGTCCTAGCATAATTATGACATTTAATTATGTCCTTGGCCCACATTCAACTATTGATTAAATAATTCATAATTATTTAATTAATTCATATACTGTTATTCTTCATGATTATTAAATAAATAAATTTTATTTATTTATTCAATATGTCATTAATTGTCTAAATCTTCTCTTAATTAAATAAATTTCTTAATTTTTTTAATTGCCCTTCTTCATTTATTTCTTCCTAATTATTAAAATAAATGAATTTTATTTATTTATTTAATATGTCACTAATCCTCATAATTAAATAAATTTATTAATTTATTTAATTAATTAATCTTATCTTCTAAATTAAATTATTATCTTTAATTATTTAATTGTCAAAATTAATATTCCTCTCATTTTAAATAAATGAAATTATTTAAAATGTCATCGCATTCGTAACTGACAGTTCATTTTAGTAAATAATCTGAAAATCAAATATATATTAGTAAATTATTAAGTTAGTAAATGAAATGTATTATGCTTAATTGAGATGTTTTAATGCTATGATCTAAAACTGAAATAATCTAATGATGCAAAACTTAGAAAATGTAAAGTGATGGAAAACACAATGTGATATATAGAAATGCCTAAAAATTCAACTAAATGATGAAATAACAGAATAGAATGAGAGAGGTGCACCTAGAATCTGAAGCTTGATGTTGGGATATTTTGGAATCCTGAAAAAGTGGCTAAAAATGCTAATTGGGACACTTACGCCAGGTGGGGTGACTTAGTCCCAATTTTGGGAAACTTTGAAGGAACAAGAATTTGCTAAATGGGTATCCAGAAATGATAAAATGAGTTTTTAGGACCGAAAATAGGACTAACTCACCACTAGTGGCAACTTAGTCTTCCTAAAAGTCTTGGTAAATTTGGGACAAAATCTTGAAGTCTCGGGTTTGCACTTTCTTTTCTGACAAGTGTTTGCACTTGATTCTCTAGGGGTAGAAAGCCTCTCCAAGCTTGAACTAAGATTGTGTTGACTTGATTGACTTTGTAGACTTGTTGACCACCTTTCAACACCTAATTGATTGATAAATTTGCATAAAAAAGTCTGCAAACACACATGCCCAAAGGGAAAAATGGTTGAGGGTTAGGAAATAGGGGTCTACCTTGGTCAAACCCCACTTTGGTAATCAAACCCTAAACAATGAAATGAAATGAAAAGAGTATGATAAATAGATAACATGCAACTATCATAAACTTACCACACCTTTGATGTCCAAAACATAAAGATATGGAATGAAGTGCTCCAATAGATTGACTTGATAATGCTTGATTTTCTTGAATGTCTATGAATAACTTGATGAATGTTTGAATTATTGTGACTTAGGAGAGTGTACGAGGAGATTGTGGGAGATGTAAAAATGAGGAGAAAATCACTTATCTATACCTGATTTTATTAAAATTTCTCGAAAATAACACATCATAGGCTGACCTTAAGGGTTAGAGGACAAATTCCTGCTAGAATTTTAAAATTATTTTGAGTTTTGTGCCAAAAAGGACTAGGTCGCCCTATTGGTAACCTAGTCCCACTTAAGCAAATTAAGTAGGTGCCAAGAATTTTGAGGCATTAAAAGTTTTCCAACAAGAATATTTTCAAAAAGACACTTGAAAACAGTTGAAAAGTACATTAAGGGGTCAAATAAAGCAGAAGAAAGGTGTAAATAGGGAAATTAAGCCTAGAAAAGTGTGTAATCTTGTTACAAGAATTTACAACACTTCAAAATAGGACTTAATATGTGATAAAAAGGTGATTTTTAGGTGAATTGTAATAAATAGTCTAGAAAAGTATAGAAATGTTTTACAACACCTTCACAAGATGTCATAATTTGAATGTTAAAGACCTAATGTGAATGTTTAAGCCACATTACAACATTAAATCAAATCCAAAATCAAGTCAAAGTCCATTAGAAAGACTCAAGTGAGCATAAAAATGTCAACTATACATTTGTTGGCGGCACATAGTTAAAAATTAGAGGAGAAGCTTTCAAAGGGATCCCTCAACAACCCTTCAAAAGAAAATAGGTCCACCCAAGGGACGTGTTATTTGAAGGTGTGATATTTTTTTAAAAGTCGATTCATCATCAAGGAATCCTTTTGAAAGAGTTCACTTCATCAAGGAATTCGAAAGGAAAAAAATTCCCCCTTGCAAGGGAAAGGTCAAGAATTCTCTCATGAGAAATGTTGCTCACTCCTTGGAGGAAATTTCTTCAAGTTCTTTCTTTGTGAACCCATGATGAAGGAAGCACATTCCACTAGGGGTCCTAGTTAAGAATACAATTTTTGAAAAATATTTTTAAAAGATTTTCAAGAAAAGATTCATTGGCGACCAAATGCATTTACTAAAAATCAAAGTGACATGATAGCCCCCCCTTAGGATGGTGTGTGTTGAACGCAAATGCATGTGACATCCTAAGGAGAGAAAAGAGAGAATGAAAAAGTGATGTTGTGGCTCGCAGAACATAGCAAGATGTAACTATGGTAATGTTGTCTCATGCGTGAGGGAAAACACATGAGCAGCACAACATCACAACTCAAGCAAAGAGGGGAGACAAATTCAAAAAAAAAGGAAACACAATAACATAACACACAAGGGACATGGTTGATCTGGTATTTTTGGGTTAGAACTGCTCATAAATATAAATAAGTATAGTAATCTAAGGGGTATGTGCAGGATCATGATGGGCCAAAAAGTGGCAATATGATGGGTATGTGCCTGACGACTTTTTTTAACCCAAAATTGATGAAATAAAAAGAGTTTTTAAAGGAAATTCTCAACTTTCCACCAATATAAATTATGCTCTACTTTCAATTTAATAAGTAATTATTATTCATTTTCTATTTAAATTACGACTAAAGTCCTAATTGATAGGTTGATTGAAAACATCTATAGCTTTCAAAGCGGTATCACATTTTGAATCCAAAATATGTGTCATATTTTATGTTTCGCATACTATAGGATGAAAAAAGAAAATTAAATTTCATGAACTTTTGACCGTTAAGGTGGTCGGACATACAAGTTTTTATTTTTCTAAAGTTGTAATAAAAAAATCATAATTAATTTTTACTTGGAAAAAATTACAAAAAATATGCATCACATCAAGACATGAGTCCTCTACTTATATCTAAAATCTTATAAAAATATTATCATTTTATTGTGGTTGGGGTGGTTAGAGAGACACCTACTTATTTTTTCCCTAAAATTTAAGTACTAATTGCGATTGAAATTTCACAAACAGATTTCTTTTTTTAAACAAACCTAGTATTTTAGAAACTACATTCAATTTTCTATAGATTCTATTCTTACATATTTTTGAAATAATATAGATAACCTATTCAAATTTTTACATGAAGTTACCTAACTCTGATTTTTCTGAATTTTTTGCCACTTAAGGGCCTATTTTTTCCGTGATGATCCTACACATACCCATAGTATATATATTAATTGTCATGAACCCCCTACTATATCAAACCATGCAAATAATTCACATGAAAATAGACTATAAATAAAAAATTGGGTCAAAATGGGAAGGAAGCCTAAATGCCCCCAACACTTTGCATCGTCCCCAATTGTCAAAAACCAGTACACATAATAGAGGAAGAATGATGTAACAAATAGGGGAATTTTTATGACACACAAACTCTCTTGTATCCAAGCACCTACGAGGGTGACAAGGGTCATCCAAGAACACATAACGCAAGCATGGGGGAACACAACACAACACACACACAATCTACTCTATAGATAAAGAAGAGGTGCCCCCTAGTCCTCATTAACCAAGAGGTCATCATTCTCTTAGTATAGATCATTATATTGGGAGGGAATATAAGCTTAAAAGGGTGGAAAATAAAGGGGAGTACCCTCTAACCTTCTCACAACAAGAGCCAAGGAAGAAGGCCCCTCAAGGTCTTCTCCACTTAGTTCTTGTGGGGTGAAAGTCAGCGATTTCACAAAAATCACTCAAAGGGTTGGGACCTCATCCATGGATTTGAACATGCATTTCACTAGGGTGCCATGTATCAACTCAATGGGCGAGGGAGGCATCACCCAAGATCCACTGCTTCGGTTCTACTTCTAGCTCTCGCATAGTAGGTGTCGAGATAGAAGTTTTCGACTCCTCCTCCTTCCTCTGCAGGGTGGCATGCTTAGTGGCTAGAGCCTTTCTCAGACACTTGTGCTTGTGTGCAAGGCAGTTTCTATGACTTCAGGAGCTAGAGACTGTAGGATAAGAGGGGATGGAAGGCTCTTGCATGGCCTTTATAGTTTCCATTATGACTGTCTTGGGTGGAGGGAGGGACTCTTGGATGGGAGTAGAAGGGAGAGATTGGGGAGATGGAATGATAGCGGGGGGGAGTAGGCTCTAATGCCTCAACGGTGGGCCTCTTCCTACTCATTGTATTAGGGGAAGGAATAGTAGGAGGCCATAGAGGTTGAGACATAGAGGACTCCCCTCGAGGACCCTTCCCCTTACCATGCCAAACGGGCCTAGGTGCCGCTATTAAGCTAGGAAGGTCAGATACCTGAATCTTAGCTTTCTACCAAGTAGGTACCATTATACTCCTCATGTGGAAACAAAGAGTAGTAACCCAAAGTTCTGCCATAGGGAGAGAGGTAGAAGCACTGCCCTGAGTGCGAGCAAGTTTCTCCTTTCCCTTTCGGGAAGAGGAGGTAGGTTGTTGTTGCGCCACAAGGGGATTCAATTTTGGCTGCCCTTGGCCCCTAGTTTTATACTTTACATAGTTTAGGTAAAGTAGATCCGTCCTATAAGGAAGTGGACCATCTGGGGTGGACCAAAAAAGATCCAAAGAGTATCCCCCACAGGATACCAAAGGTTGATATCTAGTGTCAGGCACCACTTGCATGACACCCTCATGAGAGAATTTTAAACATTTATGAATAAAAAAAGCAATATTGTTCATGGAAGCTAGCCACTAGATTCCCAACTTCACCTTGAACAAATTAGATTCTAGAATGACATTGAAAGTTGTATCCACAACCCTAGGTCCTACTAGGACAAAAAGGGTTATGGAACCATATGGCGTAAGAGAGAGAGAGAGAGCATCGTGTGTACATATAGTAGATTTCATCTTCTCATATTCCTCTATTTGTAATGAGTGAAACCATAATGTCTCCTCCATGATAACATTCATCCATCTCGCAGGGTCAACTAGGACCCCCCCACAATGTTTCCATTGAGGCGAGTAGGGATGTATAGGGGAGAGGGTTTGTTATTCAATGGGAAGTCCGATGAGGTGGAAGTCACATCTGGCAAGTCATTCACAAGCTGTGGGGAAGAAATAGGAGCAACCAAGATCACATTAGCATATGCCAAGGCTTTAGGAGAAGCATTAGAAGGTTCAATAATCAAGTTCACAAAATGGGATGGGAATGGGTTTGTATAAATCTACAACTTTCTATTTTCTTTCGCCACTGATTTATTTGTGTTTAGCTTTTTCCCATCAAGGCAGATGGTATTGTCATTGATGTGGTCCTATATCTCATGACACAGGTGCATGAAATGCTCAGTATCATGCCCATGCACATGATGGTACTAGAAAAGGGCATTTCCATCATACCAATCAAAATAAGGCCCCTTCAAAGGTCAAGGATTCTCTAATGTTATAATATTATCCTTCAATAACTTTTACAAAATAGAAGAATGAGATTTAGATAGTTTTATAAACTTTCTATTGTGCCTAAGGCCATGATCATTAGTCATGGCAACTACATTCACAACCGACTTCCCTTTTCTTGAAACAGATACCATTTGCTTTCCCTCAAAATAGGAGTGCAAGGAGGATCCCCTGAACTAAAGTACCATTTGTTGGTAGTCCTGCAATGTAGCACATATATGTGCAAAAGAAGGTGTGGCATAGAAAATTGGACACTCTTGAGAAGAGAGACAATTTCACGCTTAATTTAGACCTACTCTTGAGTACCCCTACATTATTCATTCTTCAAAACAACATTTATAGACCCCTAAGACCCATTATTTTTTATCTAGAGGCCTGTTTCACTTGAGAAATCACTTAAATCCTAAAAAACAACACTCAATTCATTCATATCCCAAAAACCCACCTTCAAAAATCACTAGTGGGACCCATTTGCCACCTTGGGCGAATCAGTCCCCTCTAGTGGTACCTATTCACCAAGGATGGTGAATGAGTCCCTTTTGAGGGAAATTTCAATTTTGAGCGGGAATTTAATAAATTCAACTTAATTTTTCAATGGATGTCAGCCTCTTAGGTCTAAATAACATGAAAATTAGGTGTTGATGCTTATATAAATACTCATTTTAGGTCATTTTTCACATCTCTTAGTCATTTTTAAAAATCAATTTTTAAAGTTGAGTCTTCCACAATAAGTTTCATTAGCAAGGTTGAAGTTTTAGGACAGCAAACTATGGTTTTTTAGGCATTGAATCTCACTCTTAATTGAAGATTCAACATTGCAAAGAGTCGATGATGGATGCCTATGGTGAATCATGGAGAAATCTAGGTTGAGGAGATGCAACTAGCTATCAAATCACACCTAAAGACTTGTTTTCAAAGTGATTCCATCTTCCATTTTCTCTCTATCTTCAGATTAAGGTTTCCATATTCATTTACATCTCATTTCATTTATCTCCATTTTGATGTGTTGTAAGATTTTTAGGGTTGAAGTCTTGCATCATTCAATTCACCTTTGCACATCTTATTCTAGCACAATAGAATAGGGTTTTGACATACTTCAAATTTCCTAGTCTTTAACACACTTAAGGCTAGGGTTTTATGTAGATTTTTGTCCATTCAAGGTTTGATTACCCAACTAGGGGTTAGACTAGGGAAAACCCCCCATTAGACAACAAGTTTTAAGTTGTTTTGCAGGAATTTTCTGAGATCCCGATTCAGGTTTCCATCAAAAAGTGTTATACAGGTGACAACGTGCAGGTTTTAGATCTAAGTTTGCAAAAATTTGAAAGTGGACCAATTGTCCATGGATGGAAAATGAGTCCTTCATGAGTTGACTTTTAGAGTTAAATGCAGATCCAGATACCCAATGAGAAAAAACCAGTTTTTGGGCAGAAAACTCTATCCTGGCACTAATTTGCCCAATGTGGCGAATGAGTCCTAGTCAACATAAAAGTTAGATTTACCAAATTTCCAAAGTGTTTTCTAGTCATATTCAGATTTACAGGTGCACACATTTTGAATACAACTTTAGTTTTAGTTTCATTTGTGTTTTTGTTCATCTTTTTAAGCTTTTTGCAAATCCCAGTGTGTTTTCAAACATTACTAATTTTATAGGTTTTGCATCAATAATATATCAATTTCATAACTTAATTGCACTTAGATTATTGCATTTGGTCTTAAAATAACATCATACAATCCATCCTTTATTTAAGTGAACCACCACAATTTTAGTGTTTTATCTCTCTCCTTTTAGGTGAAAGATCCTAAGAGTGCAAGAGAAGTACATAGAACCATCAAAATTGTTGGTTCAAAAGGGTGCTTCATTAGGGAAAATTTCTCCTACCAGGATCACTGCAGGTTTCCTATGAATACCTTTTGCACCTTTTAGTCGAGTAGTGAATATGAGATTTGTGATCTAAGAGCGCTCGGTACCGCACAATGAAGTCAGTTATCTTCTCAAATTCTCCCTACTTACATCAGATGAGATCCGAGAAGGTCATCTTCAGACCAATGTTGGCTTGGTATTGACAGGGAAATTGATTTACAAGCTAATCAAATGAGAATATAGAATTATCTAGTAGAGAATGGTACCACTTGAGTGTTATGTCCTTAAGGGACCTAGGAAAAAGCTTCACCATCAAGGCGTCATGATGAAAGAATTCTATGCATATGGTGTTAAAAGAAGAAGCACGTGTCTATAGGTCTTCTTTACCTCCATACTTTTTGAACTTAGGGATTTCCATTCCCTAAGGGAAAGGAGTGCTCAATTTCATTACCAACAATGGACTATGTCAGAAAAAGGGTTGGAAGATAGGTTGGGTAGAGGCTTGGGAAAGGCTCACCAACTGGTTTTTCATCTGACCCATGTTTTGTAGAAGGGCATTCAAAATAGGGTCTTGAGATGACAAGGGTCTAGTGGAACCTAACCTAGAATTTCCACTACTAGAACCACCTCTAGAGCCACCACCATGACCAACGCCAAATCCACCACCAATGTGGCCACCACCATTGTGGCCCCCACCAGAGCCACCATTGCTACCAAAACCACCACCACTCATTCTACTAGAGCCCCCACAACCAAGAGTAGTATGAGGGGTGAAACTAAGTCCAAGGGTTGTTCTACTCACAATAACTGTGTGGGGTTGCTAAGGAGTGGAGGAGACATTGATCGAGAGGCCTATTTCAGCCATGCATATACACGTAGTGGGCATCAAGATGCTTATTTGTCTTTCAGAAGCATTGAGTATCGCCTCTCAGGTAGCACCTAACTTGATGTTAAATGAAGGGATGTATGTTTTGGTTAGATGAGTGAGGCTACATAGGAGCTCTATGCTTTTCCAATCCTTTCCTAGCATATTTCTCACCTTGTTAACAAGACTCGCAACTCTTGCCATATTCAAAGCTTTCTCCAAGTGATTCCCTAGGTCTAACAACCTATTTCCTAGTGCCTAAAGGTTTTCTGTAGGAATGTGCATAGCATCATCCTCGTCTACAAATGAATCTAAAGGGGATTTCAGAGGAGTGGGCACATGATCGGTCTCATCAATGAAACCCATCTCATCTATAAAACATGTGGAAATACCAAGGGTAAAACCATAAGTGACCTTCTTTTGTTTCATTTGTAGGTGTCATACACTTCTCCTAATAATGTTCCTAGAGGTCGTAGACTAGGTTGTGATAATCATAAAACCTCACAACACCTAAGTCTACAACAATTGTCAAGTACAAGTAAAATGTCTCAACACAAAGAAACAAATAGACATTTTTCACATCGAGTACACCAAAATGTAGAGTAGGGGGACCAACCACACCAAGCCTCTAGGTCATGGAGAGCCGAGAGCTAAAGGTTTCCCTAGTCTACCTCAAGTTGGATAAGATTTTTAGGTCAAGGATAGAGAAAGAAGAGCACTCTCAAGTGCTCCTATCACTCTGCTAATCCAAAATTTTGGATGCAGCTTAACGAGCAAGCTTTTGGAACTTGAACTGTACCTTAAATAGTTCTTTTCCTAAGGACCACATTGCAGATCAAGGATGACAGTGCAACACACTAGCATCTCTTTGGTGTGCTAGCGTTCATATGACCAAAAAGTGCAAAAAGTACAGTAAAAGGTACTTAGGCCTACTAATAGCTTAGCAAAGAAAGTTTAAAGTACTAACTAAGACTATAACTAACATAATGAACAAAATAAATAGAAATATAATATAGGAGATGACGGGAAATAAAGGTGGTGGAGACCAACTCACAAGGAAGTCTAGTTCGCCAATAAGTTCCACCTGAATGCATACCTACACACAATCAAGAGAGGAAAAATTTTGGGTTTGTATAGGGGTTTGCCTCTATCAAACCCTCACTTTTGTGTTTCCACCTCCACGAACAGCCAGATAGAGAGATAGCTAGAAATATGATAAAAAAAACTATGGAAAGAAAACCAAACAATAGCAATAACACTATGCTACATAAATGGAAGTTGAGAAATGAAACAATATCACCTTCTCAATCAAGGTGCCTTTAAGCACGTAGAGGAGGATGCAAGCTTGGTAAGGTCTACACTACTGCAACAACAAAAAAGTAGTCCCTTGAGATAGTAAGTCACAACTCCAATGGTGGAAAAAGTGCAACAAGACATGAAGAAGATGTATGATCTCAACTAGTGTGTAGAAGATAGTCTGAATCCCTCAAGAAAAAATGCTCAAGAGATGATTTGAATTTCCAAGAGAATGAAATGAAAGTGAAAAGAATCCATTTGAAGATAGAAAGGGAGGGAAAGAGCTGTTATCGAGTTGGCTGGAAGGCATAGAGGCGTTACGCTTCATCGCCAATGGAGAACGTAATGTCTCTGTGGGTTCCATAGGTAGGAATTTATCAAGGACAACAACGTGCTATGTAGATGTTCACACACCACGCATACGTCCCCAATAGAAATTCTCCCATCAACACAAAAAGCAAGTGCCAATTGGATTGATTGCAAGTAGGTGATGTGGAATTTCTTAGTCATATTTGATTTTCTAAGGTGGGGGCATGTAAAAGGGGAATTCACAAGAAGGGTGCAAATTCGCTCCTATACAAACATGATGAAGGCATACGACAAAGTGGATTGGTCTTTTTTAATGCAAATATTGAAAAAGTTTAGATTCCATACAAAGTGGTGTAAATGGATTTATTCTTGTTTGGTAAGAGAAAAAATTTCAGTTCTTGTAAATTGTACTTCAGTAGGATTTTTCAATTCATCTTAGGGGGTAAGGCAAGGAGATCCTTTGTCTCTATTTCTTTTTATCATCTTGGTAGAGGCATTGAGTAGATCTATGAACAAGGCTCACACATAGGGTATATGGAAAGGCATTAAGATAGTTGCCACATATATAATGTCAACACATTCTTTATTTACCAATGACACCATTTTGTTTGGTAAGGAAATAATAATAGAAGTGACTCAAATCAAGCATATTTTGGAAAAATACACTTCAGCTTCTAGTCAAAAGGTTAACACAAGTAAATCAAAGATCTATATTTTCAATACATAGCCAATTTTAAAGGATCATATTGTTTAGATCTTGGGCTTTCAAATAGCAAATTTACCTTGTAAGTTTTTAGGAATTTTGTTCTTTGCAGAACCAAATAGGATTTTTCTATTGGGAAAAATTCATTTAAAGTATTTAGTCCAGAATTGTAGGTTGGAAAGGGCAGTGGTTATCTATATCAAGCAGAATTTAATTGGTAAAATATGTTCTTTTTGCAATCCCAAATTATTACATGGCCCTTTTGAAGACCCCTAGAGCTGTTATTTTAGAAATTGAAAATATGATTAGGTCTTTTTTATGGAAGGGAAATATGAACAATAAAAAGAAAATTCCTCTTATTTCACTTCAAAACATTTGCATGGAAGTGTTAAAAGGTTGTGGAGGGGTTCATACTTTGTATGCAAGGAATGTTTCTCTAGGTGCCAAGTTGCTTTGGAATATGCATTCAAAACCATAGGCCAAGTGGTGTAACATTATGCAAGTGAAATATCTATATTGTGGAGCATTTGATAGCATACTTACTATTTCAAGCCCTCCTCAAGGCTCTTTAATGTGGATTTTTTTGTTAGGTTGCAAAAAAGTAATTATCCGATACATAACTTGGGAGATCCATAATGGTGAAAATATAGTCTTGGTGTGATTCATGGAATGGGTATCCCCATTGGGTACAATGCATGAATTTCAAGTAGCAGAAACTTAATAAACTCAAAGATTGGGCACAAAAGTGAAAGATTATTTTCATGGGATAGATGTACATACAAGGAAAGTAACATGGAAAAAATTGGTAGATACTTCAATTCCAATTGTTTAGAAAAAGGAGTTAAATAAGATTCCAAAGGACATAATTGTTTATTTTCAAAAAGCTAAAAATTAGATTATTTGGGTGCCATCTAAGTCAAGTAACTATACGGTTAAATTGGGGTATAAAGCATTAATGAATGTTGAAGCACATGGTAAATCACAAAGAGCATTGTCTTTTTGCTAGAATCTAATGGTGTTGCCTAAAGTAGGTTGTTTTTCTTGGTTGGCATTGAAACATAGGATCTTGACAAGCAAAAGATTGGAGAAACTTGGGATTGTTGCTCCTTTCAAATGTGTTGTTTGTGAGACAAGTATGGCAAAGGTAGATCATTTATTTTTGTTCTATCCTTTTGCAAGTAAATGTTGGGCATTTGTTCAAGCCAAATTAGATTGGTTTTCCTTCTTTCCACAAAATCTTTAGGAATTTTTTTCAAGATTGCCAGTACTGTACAAAACATCGCTCTTTGTAAGTATATCGAAAATCATCCCTTTTTCTATTGTGTGGTGCATCTGGTGGGAAAGGAATTAATATGTTTTTTGTAAACTAAAATATAGTATTGAACAAGTTTTGTTGAAGCTAGAAAATTCAATTTGTGAAATTATAAATGCATATGTACTCAACTCTAAGCATGATGGTTCTATTTTTTTAGAATGGGATGCTAAACAGCTTAAGATTTGGCCTAAAATTGTCATTCCCTTTGAAGGAATTCAATGGTTAAATGTAAAATTAAAAATTGACAAAACAAGGTGGCATGGATTCCTCCTCCTATGGGATTTTGGAAATTAAATTTTTATGGTGCATCTAGAGGCAATCCAGGAGTCTCAGGAGTAGGTGTAGCATTAAGAAATCATGAAGGCTCACTCATAGGTGAAAAATCAATCCATTTACCTTATGGAACAAATAATCAAGAAGAGGTTCAAGTTCTTTTGCATGATATGCAACTGGCGATCCAATTAAAAATCATAAAATTGTAGATAGAAGGAGATTCATTGATCATAATCAATGTGTGCAAAGATAGATGGGCATGTAGTTGGAAAATTAAATATGTCATGGAGAAAATTTTGCATCTAATTGATAAATTGGAGGCTTTTAAGATCAACCACATGTACAGAGAGGGTAATCAATTAGCGAATTCTTTAGAAAATTTGGGATGTGAGCAAGAGAAAGTAGATGTAGTATATGAAGCATATACAAATAATATCACATTTGACATGCAAAATATAATATCTCACAATAAAAAAATGGTAAGAAAGCAATCAAGGTCTTTGCTCAAATAGATCTTCATTAAATCATAAAAGAAATTATATCTCAATGAGAGTAATCTTCATAATATTTAGAGAATCAACATTGTGAGGTAGAGTTTTGGCATGAAGCAAAGTGGTGACAAGCATAAAATGTCTATTCTCAAATCAACATTGTGTAGCATGTGAGAAGGAAAGAGGAAAAATGGATAAATCCAAGGCATTGTTGACATTGGGTGTAATGTGGCTATCTCTAAGGTATTGTAGATGTTGTTTTTAAGTACTAATATTTCTTGTTTTATAGGAAATGGTTAATAATATCTTTAACACGTCACATAATGATTATATTACATATGAAAATTTTCATATTTATGTGTGTGAGCAAGTGCAAAATGAAAAAAATTATGATGACATGTCAAACAGTTTATTAGTTGATGTGTCAAAATAAAATAAAAAAGGAACTTGTTGAAAAATGATGCTTTTAGTTGTGACATAAGCAATTGTATTGTAGGTGGTACAAATGGCAGAACTCTCCAACCCCATGTAAATTAAAAATCAAGTTCTTCATACGGGTATGTGTAGGATCATGATGGGCCAAAAAGTGGCAATATGATGGGTATGTGTATGGTATGTGGCTGGCAACTTTTTTTACCCAAAATTGATGAAACGAAAAGGGTTTTTAAAGGAGATTCTCAACTTTCCAACAATATAAATTATGCTTTACTTTGAATTTAATAAATTATTATTATTCATTTTCTATTTGAATTATGACTAAAGTCCTGATTGATAGTCTGATTGAAAAAAATCTATAGCTTTCAAACAGTATCACATTTTTTGAATCCAAAACATGCATCACATTCTATGCTTTGAATTCCATCAGATTAAAAAAAATGAATTTCATGAAGCTTTGACCAAGTTAAGGTTGTTAGACATACAAGTTTTTATATTTTTTAAAAGTTGTAATAAAAAATTCATAATTAATTAATTACTTGGAAAAAAATTACAAAAAAATATGCATCACATCTGAACATGAGTCTTGTACTTATATCTAAAATATTATTAAAAAATATTATCATTTTATTGTGGTTAGGGTGGTCAGACAGACACCTACTTATTTTTTCCTTGAAATTTATGTACTATTGCATTGAAATTTCAAATTTTCACCAAATAGATTTTAAAAAAAAAAAAAAAACCTAGTAGTTTAGAAATTACATTCAATTTGCTCCAGATTTTATTCTTACATATTTTTGAAATAATATAGATAACTTATTCATTTTTTTACATCAAGTTGCCTAACTCTGATTTTTCTGAATTTTTTGCCACTTAAGGGCCTATTTTTCCATGATGATCCTACACATACCCATACAATGTCCATAAAAAAATGTGTGGAAAAAATACAAAGGGAACTTGGATAGAAAATATGTGTGTGAAAAGATCACACACGATGTTTGGAATCAAATGGGAATTTTTGCACATGGCAAGCTTGTCAATAAACTTGAGTCGAAAGCATGGTGATGCAAGAGCATTTGGGTGAATGAACAATCAACATCAACCAAAAATAAGTATTTTATTTTTATGTTTAATTTTTCATTTTGGTGTGGGTTGGAGATTCAATAGCATCTTGTGTTGTGTTTGAAGGATAAAATCCTCATTTATCAATACTTGGATTTTCATTTCAAAAATCAGAGGCAAACAGTGTGATTTTAAACTAATTGCATTATTTCAAGGCCTCAAGGGTTTAAGGGGTCCATTTGAATATTAAATAGAACTTGAAAATAATAATTAATATTCATTTTATCAATTTGGATTCCTATAGAGTTTTTGATAAGGCAAGTGATCTTTTACATTCCATTCTTGTCTTATTGGGTGCTTAAAATGGAGGGAAAAGATAGCGGTTCTTGGAAAATTAATGAATGACTCTTCAATTACCAAAGGAGCATGACTTGTTTTTGTATTTTATTTATTTTCCAAAGCAATCTATAGAATCAAGTCATTTGATATGGTGAAGAAACATTAACAACACATTTTGGAAGCAAATCTATGTGTTTATTTCATTCTTTGTGAAGGAATTTCAAAGGTTGAGTTGAGGGAAATGAAACAGAAGACTTGTGTGCAAAATTTTAGTGCTTTGAAAGGGTTTAAGAGTATATAAAATACATCCTTTAATGTTTTGAAAAGGAAGCAATCAATAACAGAAAGGTTGGAGAAAGAAATTGTAAGTTGCTTGTGAGAGTTGCACAAGAGAAAGTGTAGAAAATCAGGTTGTGAAGAGAAGAGAATTGGATGAAGATAAGAGGGATTTTGTAGGTGCTCAAGGAAGCCATGAGATCTGCATAATAAGGATAAAAATCAGGTTTCAAAAGTTGAGTGAAGCGAAGAAGGTTTAAAGACATGAAGATTTGAAGATTCATGGACAAGATGTGTCTAAAAAAATGTGTAAAAATTTCTAA
Organism: Sequoia sempervirens; assembly: GCA_007258455.2. Taxonomy (NCBI): domain Eukaryota; kingdom Viridiplantae; phylum Streptophyta; class Pinopsida; order Cupressales; family Cupressaceae; genus Sequoia; species Sequoia sempervirens. The sequence continues at coordinate 259,234,222 of VDFB02271358.1, read as the reverse complement.
ATTTTATGCAACATTGAATCCTCCATATATGTAATTAATTTTGAGGAAATTTCATATATGAATTTGTATGTTTGTAAGTTTGTGTTGTGTAGTAGATATCCTCTTCATCACAAGGATATGAGCAAGTTTTATTATTAATTGGTTTACTATTTCATTTTGCAGGTTTAACATTTGTTACTCTCCAACTCCCTGCAATAATGATATGTAATTCCAAGTTTAGTGAAAAGATTTCATCCATGAAAAATATCCTAGAATCATGTGTTGAAGGGAATGAATTTAATGTAAATTTAAATCAATTTATGCATTATCAATTGCAAAGTACAACTGTGCTACTTTAAAATGTTGTGTTTTCACCATCAAGCATAATTTTGGGGTCTAAGGAATGTACAATGTTGGTTTTTGGTTGTATTTGAGTTTAGTGTTGTAAGAAGTGTTGGTCTAAGTGTTCAAATTTAGTGGTATATACTTGTCTAATAGTGGTTCAGATGTTAGTTTGGGTGTGGTAGTTTACATTTCTAGGGTGTCATCTTTTGGTAAAATTAGAGTGTTGTTCTCAAATATCTGGGTCCTTCGGTGGTGTAATTCCAATATTATGGGTATTCTTTCTACTGGGTATTCTAAGAAATTGCTATCTTTAGTGAAATCTTCGAGTATTGTGTCTTTTTCTTTAGTTGGGTATAGACTATATATAGTTTATGCTCGATATTTTCTAGTGTTCCAGTGTGGGTGGGTCTCACACCATTATTGGTTGGAGCATGTACAATTTAAGCTTTGTAGTGTTCAGGTGTCTAGTGTCATTGTTGGGTGTTTCATTGTTGGGTGTGTCATTCTTCAATGGATTACATGTTGAATAATTTCAATGTTCATGTTTAGGTGTGCAAAGGGGAGCATCCTTTCTCAAGTGAGGTGGTGGATTTTGAATTATCCCAAGTGTTCAAAATTTCATGTCCTAGTATTGTCGACAATGTAAAGACTATAATTGGTGAAGAAGTCATGTGGCAAAATGGCCTTAGATTTTTATTTCCATCACAATTGATTTCAATTTTCTTGTCTAACTTATTGGATCTTTTGCAATCTTTTGAGTTCCTACAAATTGTGGTCAAAGAGGTTGTACGACCAAACTATCTTAGGGAAGATGAGCTTCTGAAGAGTGTATAGTTGTATTATTTGGAAAGAGGGAAAGGTTATGTGGGAGGAATCTTCCCAAAGTTTTATCTCAAACACAAGTTGTCACTCTCAGTGGTGTACAATTCTATGAAAAAAGGCTTGAGGGATGATGACCCATGGGAATTGTACAAGGCTCTTAATTTGTATTCGCAAGAGCTAGGGATCCAGATGGTCAAAATAATTAAGGATGTAACTTCTTTGTTGTGTGTTTCCTACTCTTACACCACATTTTCTATGGTCAAAGAGTAGTAGTAGTTATAAGGATCGTTCCAAGGGTGCAAAATTTTGTAGACCTGAATAAAGGTAAGGGAGAAAATGGAATTGATCTTAATGAAAGCCATGGGGACATATTTGCAAATGAAGGCTATATGGAGGAATGAAGTTAGGTTTATTTTTGTGATTATAATTTTGGCTTTATACTTAATTCCCATATTAGTATAAGTTTTCAATAAGTCAAATCTATTAATTTGGGAAGAATAGTGCCTCGTAGTCTATGGATAATATTTCCAAATGACACAATTTCCTCCATATATGAATGATAAATAGGAAATCTTATAAGGTTGAAATTTATCTTTGAAACTCAAAGATTTCCTATTTATCATTCTTTGATTCCATCAAAGTTCAATATTGAATATGCTTACAATTGAGATACTAAATTATATGGAATAAACATATAAGATTTTTTTTTCAATGTGGTCATTGTAAGTTTTTTTATGGAATAAAAGTCAATTAAAAATAATAATGCAAATTGTATCCATGTACAAACAAAAGACATAAGCTAAAGCATGTAAAACACGTAAAAAATTCTACATTCATTTGTTAGTTTACTATCATAAAAAATACACTTAGATTTATCTTTTAATCTTCATTCATTGCATTCTTATATAAAATAAATTAAAAAAAAAATCAAAACTTTTTAATACACATTGGGTTGCACTATATAAAATCCCTAAAACTTAAGTTTTTACTTTTTAAATTATAAAGTATAAAAATAATTAAATTGTTAAAGTTATATTTCACAATGTTGTGCATGCAATTATATAGCCTTCAGGTACATATTTTGGGATAATTTATTTTCTTCCACTACAAATTTCATCAAAATTGATGAATTGATAACTAATCTTAATGTTTCTTACCATTATAGATGTCGTAGCTCACTCCCATTTTGTGAATATTGATATTTTGATTGTTTTGAATATGATATGAGACTTAATTTGCTTAAACAAGCCCTAATCAAATATTCATTTGCAATACTAATGGTTGTAGTGTGAAACATACAACTAAACCTCCTCTAAATAGTATATGTGAAAAGCACGACACTGGAAATAGGAAGCTCATAATAATCTTGAAGGGGTTTTACTAGATTGCTTCTTATACAATTTAAAAAATAACTCAATATTTCCTATAGACCCAAAAACCTTCAAACTAATAAACTTGTTAAGAGTAGATCTATGCAAATCCAATGAAGAATGTAGATATAGAAGATTGCCAACAAATCAAGTATATTGAATATTAGAATAGTTTAAGATTGCTTCCAAAGTACAAATCAACTTATGCTTTTATAGAGCAAAGAAATACAAGATAGATGGTAGCTCCCTAAAGTTGAACTGATTGAAATTATATAACATTATTGTAGCAATTACATTAACTAAAGTGCATAAATATAATTATGGTCTTGTATTAAAACATGTAACAGAAATGGAGAAAGTATATACATATCAATAAACAATTATAATGCATCACATAATAGCATATATACATGGATAAAACCTTTCAAAAAAATCTCCACCATTAGATAGCATAAGTCTATATAATTTGTTTATCTTAGAATACATTAGCAAAAAAAATTTACCTTTAATTTGATAACATTCTAACAACTTGTGTAGTGAAAAAAAAAACACATGAAACCTCTATACATTACATTCAATTTATAGAGATGTGAGAAGAGAACCATAAATAATCCCTTAGGAATCAAAATTATGGTTTATATGTACAAAACCATGCCTCTATGACCAATTAGTCAATGCACTTAAAATATAAATCTATTTAAGATCATATTTGACTTGTAATCCATAGGAGGAAAAAATCCCAAGAATGGAATACTATTTTTGCTTCATTACATCTTCTGGACCCCTATTAGTAATGAAAAGATGCTCCACTCTCCCACCTATTACTTAGGATTCGGAAAGTCCATAAATGACCTCTAGTCAATTTGTAATTTCCACTCTCATACTCCACCTCCCCTATTAATATTATTGCAACTAATATTCCAAATTAGTTGGGAGAATAATAATCAGTGTTACCCCAAGTTTCTAGGACAAGGACAGTGGGGATGATGGGATGAGTCCCCAAGTTTTTGGATTTTGAGGCCAAATTTGGGGACGACAAGGGAACAACTATACAAAATATAGGGAAAATTTTAAATATATAGGGAAATTTTAAATATTTATATGAAAACATGGATAAGACATGCATAATATACATTATAGAAGCTTAGCATATAACATTTGTGTTCAACATTATTTTTCAATACTCAATACGCATTCAAAATTCAAAATTAACATACATGAATCATGAAACAACCTCCAAGCTATAATTCATAAACTTATATCAAAATTCCCAAAGGCGACATTGCTGCCATATAGTTTTAAAGTATGATATGAAAATCAAAATACAATAAATAAAGAGCAATAGCATTGTTTCCTTTAATCTGCAAGATCTCCCATAACCACATCAAAATAAGAGTCATTCTCTGAGTCACTTCCATTGCGATGGTCCACCTTAGCCTCAACCAAGGAAACACCAACCAAACCCTCAACTAGCTCTTCCTCATCTACTTGGGCCACGTTCTTGAGATCAATATCCCACCATAGAGTTGGAGTCTATCGATACTCTAGATTCTAACAATCTTGAAGCTAAAGAGCACTATGAATGATCACTAGATTCTCCACTCATCTAGAGGTAAGTTTATTCCTCTTGAGGGAGTGGATAAAGCTATATGTGTACCAATTCCTCTTTGTAGTAGAGGTACTAGAAACCTATGCAAGAAGGTGAGTAGCAATTGTCTTCAACTATGGTTTATCCCTCCCATGCCACGTCCACCATCCAATAAGGTCTATTTGAGCTAATATAGCTCTATCCAACCTCACATGTGGTTTACTCAAGTTTGGGCCATGAAAATTTGCAAAGTCTAGGAATTGTGTCTAAAGTAGTGAAGCCTGCTCTACTGAATACGTCTTATCAATGGCCCATGTGAACCCATCTAAAACCTCAAGGCCATTGCATGGAGGCACCCTACCATCCCTTGGTGAATACCATTTGGGATTTAGAGCAAAGGCAACCATATGAACTGGGGTGTTCATTGTATTCCACCTTCGTGTCACAATGGACCTAATGTGTTGCTCATATAAATATGAAGTGGAATCCTTTGCCAAAATTGTTTGTTGATCTTCCCAAACATACTATCAAATTTGCCTCATATCTCTCTCCAAGACTATGAGAGTATATATCAACATATCTAATGACATCTACAATAGGTGAGATAGAGGAGAAAATATATCTACAAAATGCATACAAAAAGTTCAAAATAATTAATTGGCAAGTTAACTGACATGATAGAAACTTTAAAATTTGGGCCATTGAAGAATAAAATTAAAATATTAAAATCAAAAATTTAATATGAAAATCAACAATCTAATATGTCTTACCTTGCATTGGACCACCAATCGTCATTGAGGATATTTTTTTTATGCCCTTTCCTTGAGCAAAACATGAATTAGGCCATCTAGTCCACTCTGCATTGACCATCATCAATTGTAGAGGCTCATGAACCTCAAGCATCCTCTCCAACAAGATGAAGTATGTGGCATACCTACATTCATTGATTCAATGATTCATTAAAATAAAATCAAATTGTGAATACAAATTGAAATGTTTGAACTTTGAATTTTCAAAAGTTGAAAAATTAAAAGTGAAACAAAATGAAGTGGCATACCTTGTCTCAATAGGTTTAAGAAACTTCTTTGAAAATTATCTAAAGAGAGCAAGTGAGGTGTGTTGATTGCAAATGAACATTTGAATATCTCTAGCTTCTACCACCACTTGCTTCACCCATTCCAACTTCCCTATGTCTTCCAATGCATTGTTCAATGGATGAACACAACATGGGGTCCAAAATATGTGCCTATAAGTACCCTCCACCATCAAACCATCCAATTTGCACACACGCGTTGAATCAGTGATCGCCTACACCACATTAGCAGCACCAACCTCATCTATGGAATCTCTCAAAATGGAAAACTGGAAGTCTACATCCTTACATCTCCCCCAAACAATCTATGGCTCTAAGAAAATAAGAACCAACAGGGCATGTGACTATGACATTGATGAGTGGCCAATGTCTAATATCATTCCATCCATGCATCACTATAGAGCACCACGTCCTCATCCACATTCACCTTATATCCTCCATTAATACATTAACCTAGAGTACTCTTTTTCTAGAAGGGTGGTACATAGCTTATGATCTTTAGGGGGTATGAATGAAGGACCAATAGTGGTTATATCATGGAACCTTTGGAAATGGGGGGAACATGCTATCGTATGGTTTAGGAAATAGAGCACACCCACTTTCAATGATTCCACTCAAGGATAACCCTAGAGATCTCAATGCAAAAGAGAAAGAGATCTTGCAATAGGGCTATCCTAGGGGTTGTTTGTAAACTAATGAGGGGTTCACCACCAAGTAAGAACTTGGAAAGAAAAATGCAATGCAAGATGAAATGCTTAACCCTAATTTCATGCAATGCTTCACTAAATGACCTAGAAAAGTGTGTAAAACAAAACAGAATGTGTGCACCTGGAAACTTGATGATGACCAGAAGTAGTTCTAAAATGTAGGAAACCTTGAATTTATTGATGATTGGGACTCATTAGCTAGATTGGGTGAATCCATCCAGAATTTGGGTTTTTGTGCAAAAACATGAATCTAGCAAATGGGTATCTAAAATAGTCAAAACCTAAAATTTGACCTAAACTGGGACTCATTCACCAAAAGTGGAAAATCAATCCAGTTAGGGTTTTCTAGAATTTCAAAGATTGGATCTTCTCTTCTTAGTCTGGTCAATCTACTTCTTCAGGTCTCTGGATCCGGATCTTAGTAAATCAACGTGTATGTGTTCTCTAATGTTCTCCAATGCTTAATGGAAACTTTGACAACTTTTGGGCACTTTGAAAACTTTCTTCAACATGCTCCTTAGAAGGTCTTCAACTTAAATCTACAAACACACACTAAAGAGAGGGGAAAATGTTGTTTTGTTAGTGGATAGGGGTTTTCCTTAGTCAAACCCCGTTTTGGTAATCAAACCTTGAAATGAAATGAAATAGGAATAGAGAATGATGAATGAACAAAATATGATGTTGCAACTCACCAAACCCTATCAATGAAATGTTGCAAACATGTATGAAGTGGCTTCAATAGATGTAGACCTTAACTCTTTCTTGAATATGATAGATCTTGAATGAAGTGCTAGCTTGAATCATAAAATCCTATACCACAATTGTTAGCTCCAAAACAAACATGATGCATGAAATCTTTGGTCAACATGATGCTTGATGCTTGAATAATGCTCTAAAATGCTTGATAATCTACCCTTGAATTCTCTTGAATGCTCTTGTAAACACTTGAATGCTCTTGTGAACTCAAATTTTCTATTAGGAATGCTCTCAAAAAATTCTTAGCTTGTTAGGATGAAAATGAGTGAAAGAACCTTGTATTTATACTTAATTATGTAAGAATTCTCGAAATTACAACACTATAAGCAGACATCAAATTTAGGAGGATCAAATTTGGCCAAGAATTTGAATTAATTTTAATTTTGAGCCACACAGGACTCATTCACTCAAGGTGGAAAATGAGTCCTATTAGGCATAATGTATCAGACAAAAATAAAAAATGTTTAGAAAGGTGTGAAACCCGGATCGAGACACAAAAACCTAGGTGGAAATAATTTTCCCAAGGTGGTGAATGATTCCCAAATCACTAAATTTAGGCCACACAAGCCAAAAACACCTAAATTATGATTGGGTGTTGATTTCTATCAAGATTATCCTCGAAAAGATGCATTAAATGGGGCTTGTGGGTGTAAAATAAGGCCAATTAAAGCATAAGAAAGCCAAATTATTAATGATAGCCCTAGAAAAGTGTGAAAGTGTGTTACAAAAATTTGCAACACTTTAAATAAGGAAGGATTAAGGCTAAGAAGAGATTTATTAGGTGCAATTAATTAATAAAACCTTAAAAAGGTGTGAAAGTGTGTTACAACACTTCACAACACTTTAACAAGGTACCATTCATGTTCATTAGTTCACAAGGGCCCAAGACCTAATGTGAATGTGTTAAACACATTACAACACTAAATCAAGGCCATATTAAGCCTAGTCTACAAGGAGGCCCCAAAAAAGCAAGGAAAAGTAGAAGGGATACTTTTCCTATTGCTACATATCTTTAACCATTTGATTGAATATAAGATGAACGGGCCACATGAAATGAGATGGCATGGGAAAAAAAGAATTTGGCAATGGAAGATTTAGTGGCTTCTCCAGCTTGGTTATTAAACATAGACTCAACTGAAGCTCCCTTCCCACTACCACTGACCTTTCTCTTTCCTCTTGTGGAAACTTCACTACTACCAACCATGGAAGGCATAGGCATAGTTGATTGTGCACTTGGAAAAGAAGATGACCTACCTTGAACCCCATCCAACTCCATTTGCAATCTTTGGCACTCTGTTGCTTCATCATGTCTTTTAATGCAGGACACATTCTAACTCCATGGCCCACCTCACTCAAAAAATGAGACCTTACCCTTGTGTACCTACCCCTAAATTCTTTTTTACAAACATGGAAAAACCACACCTTACTCCCCACTATTTTTTTTTGTCTTTGGCCCATAGGTGTAACATATTGAAGAAAAGGTTTTTTTTGTTTAAAGGGTGTTTTGCATAGCATTCCATGACTATTGAAGGGTAATGGTATGGGTTTGTTTTCTCTCCACTAACACCCTCACCACTTTCTCTTGTATTTTGCACTTCATCTTCACTATCACTCCCACCCCCACTATTGCTCATGTTTTTTATATTTTAAATGCAAGTCAACTGAAAAATGCAAAAAAATAAAATAAAATAGATATTGTATGCTTGATATTTTGCAAAACAAATGTAAAAAAAAAGAAGGAAAGCAAATGCATACCTCTTTGGTGGATTTGCACTCCCAAAAGCAATAATGTCAACCTCTTCTCCTTCAAATTGTTGTTCTTCCTCCTTCAATGGTTGCAACTTCAAACCCTTGGCTACTCTTTCTCTCCTTCATAAACAAACTCACAAATGAATGAAATGAGTTACTTTTTCCTCATAAGGGTAGCAAAAACAGATGGGCCCACTAAAGCCATGAATTCTAGGCTTTTATTTTTTTTAAATGTGTTTTTCTTTATTTGAAACATGCCATCACATGGGGGACGATCACTCATCCCTGTGATGATTGAGGGATGGCTCAAGCATCCCTTGGCCATTCACGGATGGTCAATTGTCCCCCTTTCCCCTTTGACCATCCCCCTAGTCTGAAAATGTTTCCCATAATTTTGCAAAAAAGGGAATGCTAGGGGACCATCCCCCAACCATCCCCCTATACTTGGGACATCTTGGGGACATGGACATGGCATTTTAGGGGGGCAGATGCATCCCTAGGTTTCCCTGATAATAATTAAATAATTGTCTACTTGTCTACATGGGTGTTCAAGTACCCATTCCTAAGATTTTTGAGAAACACATTAATACACATTATATTTGCAAGGTTAATATCACCTTAATTATAAAATTTATCCACTTGATATTATATATATACAATCATATGAAAAATAAAATCAAGTTTAGGTAACACTATTTATCCTCAAATCCACCATCCATTAACTTTATGTAGATAAAGACATGAAAATGGATGTATTATGTTGTTGGAGGTGTCTCTAGCATGCATTTCTATGAGTGTTGGGTTCTTAGAGATTGATGATTACTTTAGGACTACATGCACCTCATAGTAAGGGAAAAATATAATGGTGAAATTTGCATACCCTTGCCATTTCCTATTTAATTTTATGCTCATTTTTAAGTGGATATCTTCATACATGTATATATTCACAAATGGTGCAATTTTGTGCAAAGTTGAGCTCATTCCCCTAGCCTTTACCTATCCCTATACATACACATTCCCCTATATTCATCTCTTACCTTATCTTCATACACATATATTATCAAATATTCACCTAAACCATGTATTTACTATGCCGCACATCTACCTCAATATAGACATTTTCTACCTAGATCTATTTTCTTGTCCACCCAAGGTCATTTTTGTATCGAAAGGGTTGACCCTACAATTGTGAATTTGACCTTGGACTTTTCAAAATTCAAATTCTAGGCCACTATCACCCTTTACTTTTCTGCTTTGAATTGACTAAGTAAACTTTCTATGAAATTTGATGTTATGTTCTAGTATTTAAAGGGTATTCATTAGTATTCATTTTGATCATCTCTAATATATCCTCTCTCATCCTAAAGCATTAAAAGAGCAACCAATTAGAAAATATTTTCTTTTGGTGCACTAAAAGGAGTTACAAATCTACATATACTATTTTAAGAGGCTTGATTGATGTCTTCAATCTTATGACTAAGTTTTCTAGGGTTTTGCCTAGGAGAACATGTTCCCTTGTGATAAAATAATCCCTTGAAGATATTATCTAAATACTACTAATCTCAAATATGTAAAATGAGTAAAGTAGACAAAAATCAATAGAGTTGTGCACTTAATAGGGTAAATTATGGGTGCAAGGGTGAATTTATTGTCACGGACTAGATCTTACTTACAAACTTGACTCTAGACAAAGTATAGATTCAACATAGGCTCCAACGCTCTTCATTAACATAGAGATCACAATCATGAAACAAAAATAGTCAAAAGTTAAGATCTTTAGTAAATGACATGCATTCTTTAGTCAACAAGTTAAATATGTTAAATCCTTCTTACATTTAATTTCTTAGCTTAATAATTAATTATATAATGCATTACTACCACCTACTAGATCTAAATAGATCTACAATTGTTTATAGACATCTTATTAGTTCAGCCTATATCACCCCAAAAATTACTTTACTTTGAAAAATATAAAAATACATATTTTACTCTTTAAAATTAAATATATATAATTAATGTCGTCTCTTCAATGAAATTGTAAATTGCATAAGATTTTGTTAAGATCCTTCTTCAATCAAATTGTAAATTGCAAAGATCCTTCTTATTGTCCCCTCTAAAAGATATAATTTGACATGTTGAATAAGCAAATTAACTTTAATATTATAAAACTAGCAATTGCACCCTAGTGTGCAATGGGTACGCCGAAAAAGTGTGGAAAGTCAATCAAAATAAATTTTGATCTATTTTTATAATATAAAAAACTATTTTAATCATTTTATGTAATTAATAATTTTATTTAAAAATATAATATACAATAATAGGTATAGTTTAATTATTTATAATTTATTGACAGTAATTTTATTTTTATTTTTTGATTTAAAAAAAAATACAAAAATTATTTATTTAAACTTTTAAAATAATATTAAAGTAAATATGTATAGTTTTTGAAGAAATCTTTCATATATAATATATATTAAAAATTATATTTCAATTACATAATAAATCAAATTATAAAAATTTAATTTTAAAAAAATAATTTAATTTAATTTTGCATTGTATTATGTATAATTTAAAATTGATTTACACTTTATAAATGAACAATGAAAGGAAAGCAGTAAATAGTGGTGAACTACTTTATGTTCTTACTGTCACTTTATTCCATGTTTGTACAGAAGTGAAGTCAGAAAACAACTTAACACTTCCACTTTATTACATGATTGGACATCACCCGGGTGAGAAATGAAGACTAGCACAAAACAAAACAAAAAATCATCACTCAAAATCTGAATCGAGATTTGACCGCTCTTCACATAAAATACAAAATACAGCTGTAATGGCATCTTCGCACATGGGTGACACGGACTGTCATTAGGATATTGTCAACATTCTTATGTCTTTTTCTGGACTGCTTTTGTTATTTTCATACTTACAGGGTGTGTTAAAGAAGAATTTAAGAGTGACTATCAACTTTTAACAAATCAAATAGCAAATCTAATGTATTATTTCCAACATTTTGAGTAGAACCCACATTCTCTGTATCTGTCGTGCAGTCATTTCTGCCTCTTTTTCTGTCAGAGCTAGGAAAAGTTAGTAGCCATAACACGACACAAAGAAAACACTATCACTAAAATCGAATAAAACTCACTAGTTTTTCTCTGCACGACTTGACTTTGTTTTACAGCTCACATGGCAAGTTTCTTAATGATGACAATGCAGGGACCTACTCACCCTCACAATTTCACAAATCCGTGCAAAATAGAGACAACTGATTTTCTGTAAACACAGTGCATCCAAATTGCCAAAATTGATTACAGCTATAGTTTTCATTTTTGAGCTTTACTTTTATGTGAGAGACAACTGAGAATTGACAAGTACCATCGTGAAAGAGCCCATGCCATTTTCTGTACAATTTCTCGTTTTCGAACTCTACTTTTCTTTACGCGGTTTCTCAGCCTTCATTGATTTTTAGAAGAGAAAACATGAATTTTTTGGTGCGTTATGTAGAAAGGAGATGAGGAAAAGACGTCTAAAGATAACATCCCAAAAAAATCTTGTGGAATGTACGCGTGTAACTTCACCTTGACGTCTGACTCCACTTGCTCAGATTTGCATTGTCTGTTTATTTATTTTTCCATATAATTACAGTACACTGCAATCTTTCACTTAGTTGATTTTGTTTCGTTTTTTTTTTATTGTTTGGGAGAAATGCACTTTGGGGCAAATCCCGAGGTACACCCCTGAGTAAGTTAGGAATAGACACGGAGTAAACCGTCAGTACCACTAAAAGTGCTTAACCCGATGGATGCACCAAGTGGGGCCCAGCATGACAGAGGTGGTCAGCCCGAGGGAATGGACCTGGAGACCTCCCACATGAAGCACAACAGAAATTTGAGACGTCTATTTGTTAAAACAAGGTTTTAGAAATGCTAGTTTGTGATGAGAGTAGGTAATTATAGGGAATATCATTCTACTTTTAATTTTGTTTGGTATAGTTAGTGTGGGAATAGTTTGTCTATCTTGGAGGGTAAATATAGGTATTATTAGTGCAATTAAATTTTATGAGTAAATTATTATTTAAACTAATAGTTATCTATATGTGTAAAGGGTGGATTAGTTTAATAATATGTGTATATAAATTAATAATATGTATATATAAATACATATTAATTTAGACTATTAAATCAATAAGGTGAGTGTACTGATATTTTGAATTATAGTGATAATTAAATATGAAAATATAAATTGAAATAATGTTACTTATCTTGATAATTGAAGAAGTGATTCAAGTGAATGTTTTAAAATCTGAAGTGTTTGGAAAAATATAACAAAGAATCTAAAACGATATCCAAAATAGGGTTAAAATATTTCTCTTTTGTTGTATAGGGTTAGAGTCTACAATCATAAATCTAAAACAAAGCAACCATGTAGAAGACCCAAAAAAACTACTTCAAAGGTGCAAAATGCATGTGTTACCATAAAATCCCAAGAAGTGTATTTTTAATGTTACCAAAGACAAACTCTTAGGCATATGATCTATTGGAGCTATTAGAGAAAAATAAAACTCAAATGATAGAAATATAGTGAAAAACTAAGGGCAACAAGAGCAAACTTGAGAGTATAGTTATATATTACTATTAACAATGAGGGGATCTAGGTAAATGTGAATAATATCTAAATTGTCCCCGTCAATAGAGTTGTGCACATAATAGGGTAAATTATGGGTGTAAAGGGTGAATTTATTGTTATAGAGTAGATTCTACTTATAAACTTGACTCTAGACAAAGTATAGATTCAACATAGGCTCCAACGCTCTTCATTACCAGAGAGATCACATTCATGAACCAAAAATAGTCAAAAGTTAAAATCTTTAGTAAATCACATGCATTCTTTAGTCAACAAGCTAAATATATTATCCTTCTTACATTTGATCTCATAACTTTATAATTAATTATAAAATACCTTACCCCAACAACTACCACCTACTCGATCTAAATTGATCTATACTTTTTTATAAACATCTTATTAATTTAGTCTATATCGCCCCAAAAATTACTTTACTTTTGAAAAATATAAAAAATACTTATTTTAAACTCTTTAAAATTAAAAATATATAATTAATGTCGTCTCTTCAATCTAATTGTAAATTACATAAGATTTTGTAAGATCCTTCTTAATATCCCCTCTAAAAGATAGAATTTAACATGTTGAATAAGCAAATTAACTTTAATATTATAAAATTATAATATGACTATCAAACTTTTTAAATTATTAAATATGCTATCTTTGTTGGAGGAATCACGTCGAGACTATTAAAAGTATCTGATTTTCCTATAAATGAAGAACAATGAAAGGAAAGCTGTCAGTGACGACTCCATTATTTAATCAGAAAACAACTTGACGACTCCATTATCAACTAAAGTTAGAAAACAACTTGATGACTCCATTATCAACTAAAGTTAGAAAACAACTTGACACTAATCAGCTACTGAATATAAAATATTGTACAAAAGTAAATTTAGTTTTTAAAAATCAGCTGCTCAATATAAAATATTGTACAAAAATCAAGTTAGTAGGTAGAAGTTCACATCTAATCTGATCAACACCATAGAAATTTGAAAAGATAACCCACATCACCAGTAATTAGATTAACACCAAGAAATTTGAAAAGAGAGAAAAGTTTGACAAAAATTATGGAGGTAAATCTGGTAAGAAAGATAATTATAATATTCAAGTTTTGTCATTTGTTTTTCTGTTTTTTCTAATTTTTTTTTTTTAAATCACATTATTTATTTCAATTTTTCATTTTTGGTTTTTATATTTTACTATATGATTTCAGTTCTAGGAAAATTCACCGTCACCAATTCAAATTCACCACAACAATTCATGTGGGAGAATACGCCACCAACAATTCACTAGGAGAAAATTCACTACCATTACAAATTCACCTCAAGAAAAATTCCTGCGGTGAATTTCCCGGTGGTGAATTGTTGACAAATTTTCCAAAGGTGAATTGTTGTAAGTGAATTTACCTAATGCCTTTGATTTCATATCTAAACATTTTTTAAATATGATATAAAGTGTAATATTTTAATATAATTTTTTTTTTTTTAAATTATTCTTAATTGTTTTTAAAATGTTGAAATTTGTCTTAGGGATTATCTAAATCATTCTTTGTTTCCATCAAAGTCCAATATTAGATATGTTTGTTGAGATACAAAATTATATGGATTAAACATATATTATAATGTTTTCCCAATGTAATCATTATAAGCTTTTTTTATGGATTAAAAGTCAATTAAAAATAATAATGCAAACTGCATCCATGTACAAACAAAAGACATAAGCTAAAACATGTAGAACACCTAACAAATTCTACATTCATTTGTTAGTTTACTATCATCAACCCTACATTTAGATTTCTCTTCTAATTTACATTCATTACATTATATTAAAAAAAAATCCTCTCGATACGCATTGGGTTGCACTATAGAAAAGCCCTAAAATCTATTTTTTATTTTTCTAAATTATAAAGTACAAAATGGATTAAATTTTTAAATTTGTATTTCAAAATGTTGTGCATGTAGTTGTATAACCTTAGGGTACATATTTTGGGCTAATTTATTTTCCTCCACTATAAATTTCATCAAAATTGATGAATTGATAATTGATCTTAATGTTTCTTACCATTATAGATGTCGTAACTTAGTCCCATTCTATGAATATTGGTATTTTGATTGTTTTGAATATGATAGTTGACTTAATTTTCTCCAACAAGCTCCAATAAAATATTGGTCTCCAATACTAATGGTTGTAGTGTGCAATATACAACTAAACCTACTCCGAGTAGCATATGTGAAAGGAACAACATTGGAAATAGGAAGAGATTCAAGACTAGATTGCTTCTTATACAATTAAAAGATAATTCAATATTTCCTAGAGACCCAAAAACCATAAAAAAATAAACTTGTTAAGAATATATCTATGCAAATCCAATGAAGAACGTAGACATAGAAGATTGCTAGCAAATCAAATATATTGAATATCAAAATAGTTCAATATTGATTCCAAAGAATAAATCAAATTATGCTTGTATAGAGAAAGGAAATACAAGATAGATGGTAGCTCCCTGAAGTTGAAACTATTTATTGTAGCAATTACATTAACTAAAGTGTACAAGTATAATTATGCTCCTATATTAAAAAATATGTAACAAAAAATGGAGAAAGCATATAAAAATAAATAAACCATAACAATGCATCACATAATACCAGATATACATGGATATTTAACCTTTCAAAAAAAAGATCTAGCATTAAAGGGAGCATAAATCTATATAAAATTTGAATCCCATAATGCATCAATAATAATTTTTTCCCCTTCAATTCACCCCCAACAATTCACTGCTAACAATTCAGTGTCGTGACATATTCATCACATATACAATTAACCTCCAACAATTCATCGATGTGGTATATTCACCACATATAAATTTTCCAATATTTAAGTGGCCAAGAGCACCCAAAAAAGAAAAAGTAAAAAGATTTTGTTGAATGCATAAAACAAGTATACACGATGAATATACCATGGTGATAAATTGTTGGTGGTGAATTGTATATGTGATGAATATGTCACAACGATGAATTTTTGGCGGTCAACTGTTGGGGGTGAATTTCTAGTGGTGAATTGTTGGTGGTGAATTTTCCTAAAGCCCTATCAAATACATCCAATTTATTGAAATGTGAGAAGATAACCATAAATGGTCATGTTGTCATTTTTTGCCACCCTTTCATGATGATCAATTATAACTGATTTGAGAGATCTTAATGGTGCATCCTATTGAAATCCATGCCTATTTTTATTTTCTTGGGTTATGGAGGTTTTGAAATTCCTTAATTGTATTAAATGTAGACTAGACCTCGTGATCAACCTCCTGCAACAGGAAAGATTTAGCCAACCGAGCTAGGGCCCCAACCCCAGAATTTAATATTAAGGTTTGGGCCTTGGTTGTTGGCACTACAGGCAAGAAGCCCCACCAGTTCACCAAGGAGCCTCCCCTTAATAGGAGGGTAAATAACAAACTCCATTGTTGACGCGATAGAGAGTGACCCCACAAGGTTTGAACCTTGGTTGTTGGCTCTACAGGCAAGAAGCCCCACCAGTTCACCAAGGAGTCTCCCCTTAATAGGAAGGTAAATAACAAACTCCATTGTTGACACGGTAGAGAGTGACCCCGCGAGGTTTGAACCTTGGTTGTTGGCTCTACAGGCAAGAAGCCCCACCATTTCACCAAAGGGTCGCCCCCAATTGATGGCAATATATTGATCTTTATTATTTTGAATAAAATTACTTCCAACTACATAAAATTATAAAGAAAAAAAATCATAATTGAAGGAGCTTATGTTGCTCTGTTACTATAAAAGAGTAAAGTCCTAGATTATCAAAATATTATAATTTTTCTCACCATAGTTATTGGGATGATTCTCCACATTCTTCTTCTTCTAGTACCAATGTTTTTATCTCATTAGTATACACACCTTCCACTTTGTCTATCTTATTGATCCAAACAACATGGTCAATTATTTCATTCTTAGATAGAATACCATCATATATCTCTTTAGTACAATCAATAGTAGATTACCTATCCAAATGAAGATAGGTGCTTATACTATTGTTATCATTGACATCATTCTTATATGATAAACTTATCCCATATTCTACCTACCTATATATATAATCATCATCTAGTCCATAACACTTACCTTGTGGAAAATATTCTTGGCTACCACTTGTTGAACATGTCAAAATACTGAGAGGGGGGTGAATCAACATATACTAAAACTTAAAAAACTTCATTTGCATATTAAACATCAGTCGCATTAAATAAAAGAAGAATATAAATGAAAGAATGCACCACACAAGGACATCAATATTTTTACACGGAAACCCCAATGAGGGAAAAACCAAAAACATCATGCAAACCTAGATGTGAATAACGTAGGTAATCATCAACATCCTTACAACCTTCTCCTAAAGAATATGATCATCATGTGCTAGAGAAAATGAAGAAACCCACTAAAATGACAAGAATAGAGCATCCTAGATTGACTGAGGCACATCGACACTTAGGATATTACACTATAGTTCACCAAAACATTTCAAACACATATGGATAAACCCATACACCAGTATCCATGTCTGCACAACCATATATCACTTTGGAGGAATGTGAAGCATTCTAATAAACTTCTAAGACACATAACTCCATTTTAGTGCAATCCAAAGAATAGTCACATATAACTCTTGTTGTAGAAATGTTTATGACATGAAATCTTGGAAATAACCTCTTTGCTAACTGCCAAACTTAACGTCAAAACTACACAACTAGGTCATGTAATGCAGAGGAATGCAAACCAAAAAATAGGGTCACAAACTTAGGTAAATATTAAGTTTTTACCTTAGATAGCATCTCACACAAGTATGAATAAAGCCTTAAATTGTCAAGTATCATGCTTCAAGATTTCTCAGCATCTACTAGGTCTTTCGAATTGACTTTCCTTAAACATGTTGACTCCAAGTCTCTAACTATGTTAAACCATCTTTCTCAGATCTTCCACTATTTCATCAACCACATTAATCAATATAAAGAGTTTCATTAATGAGGAAACCACTGTGGTTTCCAAAACAACCTTCCAAAACCAACCTGGGAAAATACCATGCCCTCTTCGAGGAAAATGCTTGGAAATACATAAACAAAAATATTAAATGCTCCCATTCAATTTTTCCAAGGGGGGAGTTACAAAATATTTTTCCAAAAATCTTCAATTCTTCCTCAATCCATTAACTCCACTCTTAGGCGTCCGGATTCCCACTCCTCATTAAATGATGCCAAATTTGAATTTCCACGGGAGTTACAAGATGCCTAAATTAACCTCTTCAATCCTAGGCGTGGGCTTTTGTGCTCACATTAATCTATAATTTTTTAACAATTCCCAGCACCAAAATTCTAATATTTAAATTTAATTCTCTAGCCATATAAATTGCTTAAAGAATTTTAAAAAAATCAAATCGTGTTAGAGAACAACACCACTAAAAATGATAAAATAAAATCAACACAAAATTAGAGTGTGCGCTAGAATGCTCTTGTATCATCTTTCCCCCTAATGGGGTTATGAAAATATTATGACGGTGCAGACTTGTTTTTCATTGCACAACTTTGACTTTGTTTAGGAGTTCACATGACATGTTTGTTAAAGATGAAAATGGTGGGACCCATTGATTGAACATCCCCTGGGTGAGAAATGAAGACTACCACCAAACAAAACAAAAAATTATCACTCAAAATCTGAATCAAGATTTGACCGCTCTTCACATAAAATACAAAATACAGCTGTAACGGAATCTTCGAACATGGGTGAAAATACAAAATACAGCTGTAATGGAATCTTCGCACATGGGTGACACAGACTTTCATTAGGAAAATGTAACTCTAAGGATTCATTCTTATGTCTTTTTCTGTATCAACATTTAACAAATCAAATTGCAAATCTGATGTATTGTTTCCAACATTTTGAGTAGAACCCACATTCTCTGTATCTGTTGTTCAGTCATTTCTGCCTCTTTTTCTGTCAGATCTAGGAAAAGTTAGTAGCCATAACACGACACAAAGAAAACATTATCACTAAAATCGAATAAAACTCGCTTGTTTTTCTCTGCACGACTTGAATTTGTTTTACAGCTCACATGGCAAGTTTCTTAATGATGACAATGCATGGACCTACTCACCCTCACAATTTCACAAATCCGTGCAAAATAGAGACAACTGATTTTCTGTGAACACAGTGCATCCATATTGCCAAAATTGATTACAGCTATCGTTTTCATTTTTGAGCTTTACTTTTATGTGAGAGACAACTGAGAATTGACAAGTACCATTTTCTGTACAATTTCTCATTTTCGAACTCTACTTTTCTTTACGCGGTTTCTCAGCCTTCATTGATTTTTAGGGGAGAAAACAGGAATTTTTGGTGCGCTTTGTAGAAAGGAGATGAGGAAAAGACGTCTGAAGATAACATCCCAAAAAAATCTTGTGGAATGTACATGTGTACCTAACTTTATCTTGACGTCTAATTCCACTCGCTCAGATTTGCACTGTCTGTTTATTTATTTTTCCAATCTTTTATTCAGGGGAAAGGATCCAGTAGTTGAGCATCCTAACTTTGTGCTTTTAATTATTCTATGTGAAAATTTCAAATCACTCCCAATTTTTTACAGGAGTTTACTTGGCAAGTCCCCTTCTTATAACTAAGGTTTTAGGGCCACATCATCAAATATGATGCCACATCAGCATGCTTTTTGTCAAGGTGTCCAAAAACGCCCAAAAAAAAAGTGAGACCAATACTTGTACATACACAGCATGTTTTATTGAGCGCTGATGTGGCATCACATGATTGGTTGCTTTTTAGATCAAAGGAATACATTTTGTTTAATTATAAGTAGTCATCATCAACACTAACAACTTTAAAGTCTCAACTATTGGTCCAACATTGATAAAAATATTGGGCATTATATAAACAAACTTGATTATAGACAAAGTATAGATTCATCATAAGCTCCAATGCTCTTCATTAATAAAGAGATCACATTCATGAACCAAAAATAGTCAAAAGTTAAGATTTCAGTAAATGACATGAACAAGCTAAATATGTTATCCTTCTTGCATTTAATTTCATAACTTAATAATTAATTATCAAATACATTAACCCAACAACTACCACCTAGTAGATCTAAATTGATCTATACTTGTTTATATAGACATCTTATTAGTTTAGCCTATATCACCCCAAAAATTACTCTAACTTTTGAAAAATATAAAAATGCTTATTTTGAACTCTTTAAAATTAAAAA
This sequence comes from Sequoia sempervirens, assembly GCA_007258455.2. Lineage (NCBI taxonomy): Eukaryota > Viridiplantae > Streptophyta > Pinopsida > Cupressales > Cupressaceae > Sequoia > Sequoia sempervirens. Next base: position 259,213,909 of record VDFB02271358.1, on the reverse strand, counting down.
TATATAATTAAAGCCGTCTCTTTAATCAAATTGTAAATTTCATAAGATTTTGTAAGATCCTTCTTATTGTCCCCTCTAGAAATAGAATTTGACATGTTGAATAAGCAAATTAACTTTAAAGTCTCTGATTTTCCTATAAATGAAGAACAATGAAAGGAAAGTTGTCAGTGACGATTCCATTATGGAACAATGAAAGTAAGTATTTAATCAATCAGTTGTCCACCATAAAATATTGTACAGAAGTCAAGTTAGTAGGTGATAAACAACTGCTCACCATAATGAAGTGAGTGGGCAACAACTACAAATCAAAACACTACATTTCAGTTATGATTGCAATCATTTTTTTATTGCATCGGTCGATAAGTGAAAGATCACATCGCAGTCTAATCTGCTTAAAGCTTTGTCCCTCACATCACAGGAGGTGAGAAATACATCTGTTTATATCACTGCTTTTTTTCCCTCACATTAGAGGAGGTGAGAATCATGTTAATCTCGGGGGCCCAGCAGTCGGCAACCTTGAAGCGAGAACCCACATCACCAGTAATTAGATTAACACCAAGAAATTTGAAAAGAGAGAAAAGTTTGGCAAAAATAGGCGGGTAAATCTTGTAAGTAGTAGAACATTAGTATTTAAGAATATGGGTAACTGTGTTGCAAGCTTTTGGATTCAGTTGTGTATTTTTTTCAATCGACGTTTCAGATCACACTCAGTGATTCATCATTTTTTTTCTTCTTCCTGATGATGAATCACTGAGTGTGATCTGAAACGTTGATTGAAAAACATACACAGTTGAATCCAAAAACATGCAAGACAATTTCATGGACTGTGGAAAACTCATAGCAACTAATATGGGTAACTACAAAATTTAAGTTATAAAAAATTATTCAAAATCATGAAAGATAATTATAAAATGATTCAAGTTTTGTCATTTGTTTTTCTCATTTTTTCTAAAAAAAATTATCACATTATTTATTTTAATTTCTCATTTTTTCTAAAAGAAATTATCACATTATTTATTTTAATTTCTCATTCTTTGTTTTTATATTTTACTATATGGTTTTGTATCTATACATTTTTTAAATATGATATAAAATGTAATATTTTAATATAATAATAATAAAAAAAATACTCTTAATTGTTTTTAAAATGTTGAAATTTGTCTTTGAAATCTAAGGATTATCTAAATCATTCTTTGATTCCATCAAACTCCACTATTGGATATGTTTATTGAGATACAAAATTATATGGATTAAACATATATTATAATGTTTTCTCAATGTGATCATTGTAAGAATTTTTTATGGATTAAAAGTCAATTAAAAATAATAATGCAAACTGCATCCATGTACAAGCAAAAGACATAAGTTAAAGCATGTAGAACACCTAACAAATTCTACATTCATTTGTTAGTTTACTATCATCAATACCTACATTTAGACTTGTCTTTTAATTTACATTCATTACATATTATTCAAAAAAAATCTCAAGTTTTCAATATACATTGGGTTGCACTATAGAAAAGGCCTAAAATCTATTTTTTAATTTTTCTAAATTATAAAGTACAAAAATGATTAAATTTTAAGATTTGTATTTCACAATGTAGTGCATGTAGTTGTATAACCTTAGGGTACATATTTTGGACTAATTTATTTGCTTCCACTATAAATTTCATCAAAATTGGTGAATCAATAACTATGCTTAATGTTTCTTACCATGATAGATGTTGTAGCTCACTCCCATTTTGTAAATATTGATATTTTGATTATTTTGAATGTGATAGTTGACATAATTTTTGCCTACAAGCTCCAATCAAATATTGGTCTCCAATACTAATGGTTGTAGTGTGAAATATGCAATTAAACCTCCTCTGAATAGCATATGTGAAAGGCACAACATTGGAAAGAGGAAGCTCATAATAGGAAGGAGTTTGACTAGATTGCTTCTTATACCATTAAAAAATAATTCAATATTTCCTAGAGACCCAAAAACCATCAAATAATAAACCTGTCAAGAGTATATCTATGCAAATCCAATGAAGAACATAGATATAGAATATTGCCAACAAATCAATTATATTGAATATCAAAATAGTTCAATATTTATTCCAAACTATAAATCAACTTATGCTTATATAGAGAAAGGAAATACAAGATAGATGGTAGCTCCCTAAAGTTGAAATTAAATTGAAATATATTGTTATTGTAGCAAATTTCATTAACTAAAGTGTACAAATATAATTATGCTCCTATATTAAAACATGTAACAAAAATGGAGAAAGCATATAAAAATAAATAAACCATAACAATGCATCACATAATATCTGATATACATGGATAAAACCTTTCAAAAAAAGATCCAACATTAGGGAGCATAAGTTTATATAAAATTTTAATCCTATAACAAATCAATAACATTTTTTTTCCTTCAACTCACCCCAAACAATTCACCGCCAATAATTCATCGATGTGACATATTCATCCCGTATACAATTCACCTCCAACAATTCATCGATGTGGTATATTCACCACATATATATTTTTCAATATTTAAGTGGCCAAGAGCACCCAAAAAAGAAAAAGTAAAAAGTTTTTATTGAATGCATAAAAAAGGTATGCATGATGAATATAGCACAGTGATAAATTGCTGGTGGTGAATTGCATATGCGATGAATATTTCACAACGATGAATTGATGGTGATGAATTGTTGGGGATGAATTTCTAGTGATGAATTGTTTGCAATGAATTTTATTGAAGCCATATCAAATACATCCAATTCAATGAAATGTGAGAAGATAACCATAGATGGTCATGTTGCAATTTTTTTCCACCCTTTGATGACCATCAATTATAACCGATCTCTAAGAGATCTTAATGGTGCAACTTATTGAAATCCATGGCAATTTTGATGTTCTAAGGTTTTGGAGGTTTTGAAATTCCTTAATTGTATTAAACTAGGTTTCTAATTCTTCAAGTTTGGGCTTTCTAAAACCCTCATGTGTTAAACCCTAAACCCTGGTCTAAGCATGCACTTTTGTTAATCTTTGCATTGACCCCCTATTATCGATTCCTAGTCATTTAAGTCATAAATTCATGTCTAGGTTATCATCCGTTACCAACCCCTTTCTTCATTTTTACCACTTGAGCCTATGCATCCAAATATGTTCCAAATTTGGTTGTTTTGAAGGTGTTGGTCTTCTGGCCAGTTTTCATAACCTTATTGGTCATCGCGTAGGTTTTCAAAACCTTTCTTACTCCCGACATATCATACAAAGTTCATCCTTGCAAAGGTTCTATGTATGTTGGTCTCACAAAGTTGTCAAAACTTTCTCTTTCACCGCTCATAGTGTTAAAAGCAATGAAGTTAAGGCTTGTTGGTGTTTCATGTGGTTTCAAAACCTCTATCAACACTAACATGGTTTTTCCAAATTTTCTTTTGCCGATCAAAATATCCTAAGTCTGGATTGCACCATTTCCTTTGTTATATTACCCATATGTTACCTAGGCATGGCCCCCTTTCAGAAAAACTTAATGCACACAGCAAAAAAAAACCTCACTTAATTTCTTGGCTCGAATGCTCTTAGGCCGAGGGACAAGTGGTAGAATGTGTTTGCATCGTAGAGGTTATATGCATCATAGTTTTCATTCTCAAAGAACAAGGCTTTTGTGAGATATAGGATGGTAGGCCTAGCGGGTCCCCTGCTTCAAAGTGTGATGTTGTGATATGAGGACACGTGTCACTATCCTATTGCATCATAGTACCACAATACATCACAAATATGACCCGCAAAACAATGAAGGAAGGCGTATTGCGCGCCGAAGGTTCTAGGTTAATGCACGTGGAAAAATCCTAGTTCATAGAGGACCCTAGTCCATCGCATATTTATATAAAGAAGCAATTAAAAAATTATAATGTGTGGTGAGCGCTAGAAGAAAAAGGTATATGAGGAGGGAATATTCCCTGCCAAGTGTCACCTTTCTATTTCATCGCGAGTCTTCTTCGCATCATGTTTCCACCTCATAATGCATAAAGCTAAGTTGTGATGTGTGATATAATAAGAAGGGTGGATGGGAAATGTGGAGACATTTGATTGCATCACAAGCGTGCAAGCCATCACATTTTCAAGAAAGTGGCTTCAAAAGGGAATTGTGATGTATTGTAGGCATGTGATGGTCATTGATCTCATATCTTATGACGATCAACGACCATGTTTTAAACTCACATTGGGGCTCGATCTACTTCATCCGTCCATGATCTAACGGCTAGTTTTTAAATTCAAATGGCTAAGCATATTGTGATTTGCAAGAGGACCGAGAGTAACATGGTGCAACTAGTTTTCAACAACCAATGGTTGTCAAGATCAGTTCTGATCACTATAGGGCTTAGCTCTCACAGTTTCCCATGCCATGTTCAATGCTAGTGCAACATCCATACCTCTGTACATCTGGAAGGGAAATTCCTTATGTTGTAGATTGGATTTCATGGTGGATTTTATGAGAGTTATCTACTCTGCACTTATAGAGCATTCAATGCAAATGTATGGCATGTGGGTCTTCGCATCCATGGATCGTCCTTCAACATGGTTCTCATGATCTAATAGCTACAACTCAATTTGTATGAGTTTTATGCTAGTTTTCTAACCCTATGGAGAGTTAGGGTTTGGGCCAGGCTCAACTAAGTTATGCTTGAACTATAAAGGCAACATTTGTATTCTTTTTAGGGGTTCTTCCTTGGATTTTCTCTAGTAGACTTATGCTACTTTTTGCATTCTGCAACTGTAAAATTGGCTTTCAAGCCTTTGTGTTAATACAATCACTATCAAGTACCTCTTCTCAATGCTTGCATATTGTGTAACATTTGATACCTTTATGCATGCATGAGTTTTCATCAATTTTACAAGTTACATGAGTGTGCTAATCTACCATGAGTGTTAATTGTGGGTAGTCTTCACCCCTTTTAGGATCTTTCAGACCCTATCCTTCATGTTTCCTTTCTAATATTGGTAAAATAGAGAATTATGTGAACCTTTCTAGTGGTTTTTTTGATGCTTTGTGCAATCACAAGTAGGAAGAAACATATTAAACCCGATGCATCACCTTTCCCTTATTTTCAACATTTCTCCTTCTCCCTTTTCCTTCTACAAGTCATAGTTTAGGGTTTATCGGCACTGCGTTAGACCATCCTCCATTGTACCTTGGTTTAGAAAGGAATCCAACCTTCTCCAAAGATCTAACCTCATTTGCAAGGTCCCACAACTTGAGGTTAGTTCCATTGTATCACTAGAATGTTGAACTCCTTGTTAAGTAGGGTGCAATTTTGAGTGACAATAGTTTTCGACATGCCCAGTGGGACTGGAAGAAATTTAATTTCACCATTTTTGAGGGAGTAGTATTGCTCTCAATAATTCGACCTTTCAGAGGAAAAAAAACAAGGTACCTAGTGATTCTGCATTCAAAGAAACATTCTACATCAAAGTTGGCGACTCAAATGTTGGGGAAACTCCTGGTTACAAACTAGACCCGTACATTCATGCCAAGAATCCAAACAATATCTTCTTCTAGAAGTAACTTCCAATACATCCAACCTTCATTTTTTTCTCCTAGAAGAAGATATAGACATTCCTTGTCAACCGTTACCTAGGAGAAGTAGAAGAAATAGAAGTTCAAGTCATTCTCCTAGGGCTCAATCTACACCATCGTTGGGTAGATTTTTTCAAGTTAGAATACTTGCTACTCAGACACAAAGGAACATTTTCCAAATGGATAAAAATCAACCTTTTGTGCCTTTTAATGAGGGTAGCCCACTAAATTTACAACATGATGACATCCCTATGGCCACATTGAAAAGCCTCCCATATTTTAATGGCGAAGGCCAAACCACCCCATTAAACATATTAGAAATGTGGCTTCCCTATGTGCACTCCATAATATTAAAAAATAAATTGTTGCCCTTAGACTCCTGGATGCCTCATTCAAAGGAAAAGGATTGCAATGGTTTAGAGGGTTAGCAGTAAATTCTATCACCTCATGGGATCAGTTAGGAGATAGACTCTGCAAACAGTTGAAGAAAAGTCAAATCACCTGTCTTTGGTGGAACAACTAATGACCATCAAGAGAGCTCCCCATGAGCACATGACATACTTCAATTTTTGCTTTCAAAAGACTTGGGATAGAATCCTAGTCTTCGTAAGACCTTCAACTCAATATGCTTTCCTATTATTTTTGAGGGCTCTTAATAGTGACATTTCTTTAATTATATAATCTATGGGTGCACAAACACTTCCTAATGCTTATGAAGTAGTTGTAAGCATTGAAAATAGCCTCATACAAGCTGGGAAGATTTCTCCAAGACCTCCCATACCTACTTTCCTAAAAATTCCACCAACTATTCCTATGCAAGTGTTATAATTAACCCCTCTTCCAGCTGCTCCTACACAAGAAAAGGTTGTCCCAACATAGCATTTTGAGCTACAAGAGATAAAGGTCCTTCTTTAAACATTTGGGAATGAGTTGGTAAATATTGAAAACAGTAATTTAAAAATCATAGGCCTTACCAGCCCCAAAATCAAGTGTCTTACTAGCCTAATCAACAAATAGGTTACCTTATCAATCAAATAATCAAGGCCAAAAGAATGCCCTTAACTTAAGACCCTTTCAAGCATATAATCCAAATACAACAAGCACGTCTATGGAGCTAGCGCCCATAAAAAACAACATGGCTCAAGAATATGAATGGTGTTTTCTTTGCAATCAACCCCATAACCAGCCTACTTGTTTGAATGGGGTGATTAATAAAGATTTGATGGTGCAAAATGCACCTACTTTACAACCGAATACATCAAATGAAAAACCTTTGTAGCAAAAAGAGTAGTTTCCAAGTGATACTACACTACTAAATTGGCGAGGAGAAGAGTTTTGTGGGGTTAACCAAGATCATAACACTATAGCAGCTAACACAAGAAGCAAGAAAAGGGCTATATAAATAGTGCAACTAGTGAATAGGGAGTTTCATCAAGCTCCTAGACTAGATCAAGAAGTTTCTTTCCCATCTATACCTCATGAAACACAAGTACAACAAAAGAAGCAACCATGAATTTAGTCTCAATCAACCCACTTGCAAGGGGATGTTGTTGTTACAAAGATTTAGCAGAAGGTAAACATTGCTCTTTTTAATATTCTTGAGCATATGAAAAAGGCTAGTGTTAGCATGTCTATGTGGGACTCTTTTTCTATCCCAAGAAAGGACTTTTTACAAGCTACCTTATCAGATGGGGGTGTATCAAAAGAACTCCCGACTAACCCAAATAAAGTTGTGCTTACCAATACATCTCAAAATAGCAAGGAACAACCAAACAAAGAGGTCAAACCAACACTGTTTTATGTGTCCTTGATCATTGGAGATAAGTTGGTTCTCATTTGTATGATTGAATCAGGGGCTAGCAACTTTGTTATGTTCAAATAGATTGTAGATAAATTGGGTATTGAGTATCATCCTCTCAAGATAGGGGTAGTCCAGTTGGATGGGAAAACTATTAGTATTGTGGGGGTTGTAAAATATCTAAGCCCTACTCTCCATACATGCTCTAACTTTTCCATTCCAAAAGATGTCTATGCAATTGACTTGCCAACCTTCTTTGCTCTTTTCCTTTTAAGGGTTTTCAATGCTAAAATAGGTGGTTATCTATCTTCAAATTGGTAACATATGATCTTTAGGACAAGATATGGAACCAAAGTAACCATTAAATCAAAGTCCATAACGAAAGATCACATAGAACAATATGTACCTTGTGTGGCCAATGTTAACTATGCTATTTGTTTCATAGAATTTTGTCACCACTAAGGGTTTTAGGACCTAAGGAAACAAGCTCTCTATGCTTTACATTCAAGGATTCCCTTGAAATCTCAATCACATGATGTTAACTAATAAGGGGTTCATCACCAAGTAAGAATGGAAAGACAAATGAAATGTAAGACCTAATGATAACACCTAGTGATGCATGAAACATAAATGAATGACCTAGAAATGGATATAAATCACAAGTAAAATTAGAAGTGTGCACCTAGAAATTTGTAGAGGCTTGAATGAAGACTAGAAATGCTGCAAATCTTAAAATTTATGCTTACTGGGATTCATTCACCATTTTGGGCGAATCAATCCTAGATTTATTTTTTTGCACAAGAACTAGTTTCGAATAAAAGGGTATTTGAATTTGTAAAGATCTCTGAAAACACCTGTAGTGGGACTCATTCACCACTTATGGTGAATCAATCCCGTTCCACTTTTTTAAGAATTCAAAGTCTAAATCTGCTCTTCTTAGTTTGCTTAATCTACTTCTCCAGGTTTCTGGATCTGAAACTCTGGTTTCGAGGCTATAAGTGACTTTTTAGTGAAGATTATGACCTTGAAAATGGGGAGAAAACTCCAACAAGCTTGTAACCTAATCTTAAATGATTTTCAAGTATTCAAAGCACCTAGATCTACAATCACACAGAGAGAGAGAGAGAGAGAGAGAGAGAGAGAGAGAGAGAGAGAGAGAGAGAGAGTTGATTGTTAGGGAATAGGGGTTTGCCTTGGTCAAACCCCTTGTAGGTAATTAAACCAAATGATGAGACAATGAAATGAAGGCATGAAACATGAAACAAAGAACATGAATCATGGTAAATGATACCTTGAATGATGTCTTGTAAATTTTGAACTCAACATGAAATGGCCATGAAGGATGTAGATTTTGATCTTGAAAATTTTATAGGTGTAGGACAATGCTTGATCTTGGATCTTCAATGCTACATCACAACGCTAGCTCAATAACATGATTGATGCTTGATATGCTTGACATGATGGATCTTGAATTGCTACAACAATTGATGAAGAATTTTTCTCTTGAATTCTTTAGAAATGATCTTGGATGCTCTCTTGATGATCTTGTAAAGTCTTGGAATTCTTAACTCTTGCTTGCTTGACTTCATATCATGAATGCTTAATGAAATAATGATTTGAAAGCTTGTTAATATAGGCAATGCACTCAAATGACCATTTATTTGATCCCAAGGCCGACATAGAAGAAATTTGAAGGGTGATCCCACAACAATGGTTTACAATTTTTTCCAAATTGGACACTGAATTGATTTTTTCTAACTAAATCTTCACTTTTGGGCACCTATAGCGGCTAAATTGTGAGAAATTTGAAGATGACGCAAACTAGTGATTTGTGACATTTTGTTTGTAGATTCTAAATATTTTTTTTTCAAAATTTTTGGAATCAGATTACACTTCTTTTTCCATCTCCTTTGAAAACTAGTTTTTTCAATAAACACCATTTTTAAGGAGTGACACTCACCGTATACAACATAGTTTTTTTTCCATGAAGGATAAAATTCTATTTTTTTTGAATTTAGATTTGTCACTATGATATCTAGTGCTCTAATTTGGTTTCATAGTGTTTTATTGAATAGTTTTCCTTAATCAAGTTTCGAAGTCAAACCAATTACAATTTAGACATAGGTGGACTGAATAGTGTTTTATTGAATTGTTTTTGTTGGATCAAGGACTTCAATATCGAGTTCACTAATATATATATTTGATAATCTGCTATTTTTCCAAATGTGCAGAACATAGAACTTGATTTTCGGTGAAAAAAATATGTTTAATCAAACTAAAAAAATAAATACATAATAAAACCAAAACATATGAAAATTATATTTGTTGGATAGCTAGTTCTGAGGACTACCATAATCTAGTTGGGTTAGTGAAGTCTCCTCTATTTTCATCCTCAACTCGAGCTTCGAAGGGAAAAATTCTAGAGATTTTTGGTGCCAGATGGGGGGAAGGCGGGAAAAGGGGGGTTTGAACGAACCTAGGTTTGAGCCAACCCCACTCTTGGTTCGAGTGAACCCCCTTTCCACAAACTTTTTTTTTTCTTCTAGGAAATGTGGGACCTGGCATTTAATGGGTTTGCTCGAAGAGGGGTTCTAGCAAACCCCCTTTGGGTTTGGTCAAACCAAATGTTTGTTCGAACCAACAAAAACCAAAAAAAATTCCATGGGGGAATTTTTTGTAATTTTCCTTCCTCACTGGAATTGTAAACCAGTTTTGTGGGTTTACCCACTTAAAACCAAATTTTCCCACTTAAAACCTCAAAAATAGGTTAAACGGGACTCATTTTCCATCCATGGTGAATGGGTCCCACCTAGATGGGACTCATTCATGCAAAGCAGTGAATGGGTCCCACAGGGCCTATTTTTTCTACTAAAGTGTCAGGGAGTGTGTAAATTAAGTTTATATGTTGATATTGTCAAATTTAGGTCCATTTAGTTTACAAGCCTCCTAAATTTAATGTGAAAGTGTTAATAAATACACTATACAACACTAAATTAAGGAATAGTTAGGTTTATTTAGCTTAGAAGGGCCCAAACCCTAATGTTGATGTGTAAAGCTCATCACAACACTAGATCATGACAATATCAAGTCCAATTTATCATTACTTATTCTCAAGTTAAGCAAGGAAAAGGAGTACTTTTTCTATTAGCACATTTAGCCCCCACTTTAGTGAGAGGATGAACTTGCTTCAAACTCACACTAAAGTAGACATTCAAGAGGGGTCCATGTGTATCAATGTAGATGGTGCAGGATAACATAGATTGAGGAGGAAGTCAAGCCCCCAAGATCCAAGATCCTAAGTCAAACCAAGATAGGCACAAAAGGACATGCCCAAAGTTTATAATATGCAACATCAAGATACACAAACATGCAATGTCAATAACTAGAAGGAAGAAGAACAAAAAATAAAAAGGTGGATCAAGCTTCGATCATTTGTCCAACACAATGTGGATCAGATATAAGCTATTTGTCCAAAAAGAATGCACACTCACTCTGAGGCAATGAAACTCTTCATTGTTTGTTGGGTGAGTAATCTAAGAAGGTGAGACACATACGGTCAATATGTGCTCACACACACATGTGAGTGCTAAGGGAAAGTCATGCCTCAGATCAACTTCCCATCAAACCATACCAAAGTTATACCTCCTAATAACTTTGATAAGGCACCATGCAGAAAAGAACTTTGAGCTTCATGAGGCAAGCAAAGATTTGTATGCTTGGAACTCATGAACAAAAAAGATGGCTCCACAAGCATGCAAAGATTTTTATGCAAGGTGGCCATATAACCGATGTTGTAAATGAAAAAATAGTGTAAGGTATGTTCAAAGGGATTTTTCTTAATTCATGCAAGGTCTCTTCTTAGGGAGCATTGTGCCTAATGTCTCCAAGAGAGGACAAGTCAAAGAAATATCACGCTCTCGACGGAAATCAAGCCCAATGACGCCATCAAGAAAAGGACACATTACAAGAATAAAGAAAATCACACAGTGAAACATGAGTGTCAATGTATGCCCCCACTTTAAAGCAGTTTCTAACACCATTACTATGAGAAATTGCTTTAAAGTAGAAGAAGATATGAGGGCTTACTCAGAAATCCCTATGCCAAGTCATATGTTTTTGAATCGAACTACATCATGAATAAATATGTCACATGCGAGTCAACTTAAGGCATGTCATCCACATCCCAAGCTTGCTCTTATATGTACATGAAAGGTGGTCAACTAGCCAAAAGAGACAATGAAAAGTGACATACGAGGACAAGGCTACTTAACTCCTTACCCCCACTTAGTGCAATACAAGGATGAGCCGAATATGATGAAAGTAAGTATCAATTAGAGGAACTAGGTGCTTCAACATAATGAAGAGCACCACCATCCTTAAGATGTTGAATTTTATCACTTAAATCCTTACATTCATTAGTAGAATGACCATGAATTCTTTGATATGCACAAATGAATTCGTGTAGTAAAATTTCTTTCATGTTTTGGGAGGAATGGATATCAAACAATCTTGGAGTCTCGACAAGATACTCTCTTGATCAATAGTATAATATGTTCCTTTATTTGTGCAAGATGTCATACACACACTAACTGATAAGGCCTTAGATGAAAAATGAGATAAGGGAGGTAAACCTAGATCTTTCTTGAAGGAGTATGGTATGTCAGTTTGCTTCGTGTATTCATTGCACCCACGTGTAGGAGGGAGATTTTAACCAATACCATAATAATATTTCAATTTAGATGAAGGGGGTTTATGCTTCTGAGAAGGATTGGTTTCTTCATGAGAACACAAATCTTTTTTAAAGTAATGTATCATCCCCTCATGAGGCATGGGAATTAGAGAACCCCCATCACTATCATGGGGTAATGTTGTTGATGTAGAACCAAGTTGAGCATATGAAACACAAGGTTATTTTGGTTTAGATTGAGAGATTTTGTACTCTCCCATAAAGGAAGGTGTAAAACCCCAATCATCACTAGACCTTGTATCTAAAAATGAATCCTTTGTATATGAATCTTTGGACCTTGAGGGTGAGATTTTAGATTCTTTATTGGAAGGAGGCGTAAAATATAATGACCCCTAATTATCACTAAAGAGTTTTGTTTTAGGTGAAGGATTAGCATCAACTTGTATAGGTTCAACCTTTGATCTTGGAATGAAAATATTAGAGGAGTTCATAATGTTGTGATCTTATGATTCATAGCTTCCTTCATCTACTTCAACTGTGTATATCTCGTTGTTGTATTCATTTTTCATTGTACGATTGAGAGTAGATGGGAAGTTGCTTTCATAGCATGAATCCATGGTCTCCCTAGGAGAAGATTGTATGAGAGATGTCCTAGCATGATATGGATAGGGGTAGGCAACACTATAGGTTTGACCTCAATAGGTAATGTGATCATTTCTAGTGGTTTCCTATTAATATTTTCAAAGCCACAAATATGAACATCGTTAAGTTATATAATCCTCTTGTCTATGTTAGTTTTGTCTAGGAGGTCAATGCTACAAATAATAATTTCTGCTCCATTGTCTATAAGAGTGTGCCTAACTGCAGTTTCATTAATGACCACCTTTATCATTAAGGCTTCATTTTTGTTTTGAATCTCAAGTGAGGGTAATTCATGTTTATGGAATGTGATTTTTTACTGTGTGACTTGTGTGGGATGAAAGGAGGATTTTACATTATTCAATTTCATATAAGATTGGATCTCCTCCTACTTTATTTACAATATTTCTTGAAATAGACACTTTTATGTAGGTGATAGTTGAATGAGTTGCCACACGGATATATTAGCAGAAGTCTTTTTAAGGTCTTCAACACTAGGCACAATATGTTGAGGAAATGGTGATGTTGTGAGAGTGATTTTTGGTCCCCTACATGTTTGAGAAATTGTGTTATATTTTGTTTGCTGAAAAATATTGTTAGATTGCATCCTAGATTTTAAGAAATCTCTTATTTTCATATGTGATTCACTAATGGGAGGTGACTTAGGAAGCTCACTAATTAAAGGAGATCCAATTTTTGTCGGCATAACCTCAACAAGCTTGTTCTTATTTGCATGATCTCTTAGTGAAGAGGAGTCTAATGTCACTTCATCATCTTCATCCAAGGAAGCCTCATTACATGTGTCAATGTTCATATTTTCTTGCACCATGATATCCTCCCTAGGAGGAGAGTTTTTAGGAGAACTACAAACTAAATATTCATGACATTAAAATGTAGGTTCTTCTAAAATGACTTCATCACATGTAAGGGAGTTATCGATGGTTGTATTTTCTTGCTTATCAATGATGGTGTTTTCTTGTTCAATAATGTTTTCCCTAGGGGAAGAGAAACACATAAGATTCTCATGACTTTCATCGATCGAAGTATCTTCTTCACAACTAGGAGAGATACTAGGAGAAGAACAAGTATGATTTCATTCCTTTGTTCCCTAATGTCTTCCAAAGTAGGATGGGTTGGGGAAGGATCATAAAGAGGGTTGTTATAGACCTTAAATATTTGATCATCTAACACCAATTTATCATCCTCATCATTTACAATCTCTTTATCTTCCACTAAATCATTCTCACAAGCAAAGGGAGAATGGAGGCTAGGTAAGGTGATGTTTAGAAATGTGTCTATGATCTCATCCTCTTGTGCTAAAATATCTTCCAATGTAGGAGAGTTTATAGAACAAGAGATTTCAACAATGTCATGATTCTCAATGAGTGCATCTTCTAATACCGAAATACCTTTGTCACATGTAGGAAAGGTATTAGGAGAAGAGAAACTATGATCATTAGGATTGTCTATATTTTCATCTTCTTCTATCACATCATTCCCACAAGTAGGAGAGATAAGACGGGGTGTAGTTTTAAGGTAAGTGTCAACATTTTCACTCTCTTGCACTATGAGATTCTCATAACTAGGGAATGCATTGAATGAATGACTAACATGCTTATTGACTAACTTTTTCTTTGCAAACAAGGAAAAGATAGATACTAACATTTTTGAACAACAATCTATGCAAAATTGAAATGCAATGTAAATGCCTAGAATGAAATGAGTAGATGCAATTTTTAGATTTCAAACAAGGTAATTTACTGATTACACTATGCAATGATCTAAAAATGGAATGAAGCAATGCATGAAATGAACCAATTTAAGCTAGTTTTAATGAAATGCATGTAATAGAAAGTCAACCCACTGAAAAAAATAACCAATGGCAGTAAATAGAAGTGTAGAAACAAGGTTTGAAATGTTGTAAAAGGCAGTTTCAGATGTGTATTGGGACTAATTTTCCCAAGGTGGTGAATGAGTCCCAGTAGGGATTTTTTTTCAAAAAAATTCAAAGATTTTAAAGTGATTTTTATGCTTTTTATGTTGTATGATCTATAACCTAAGTGAAAATGCAAATTTTATATGATTTTCAATGATTTGAGATGCAAAAATGCAACCTATATGCACTTTCACTAATGCAAAATTTATAAACCCTAGATGCCAATTAACTAATGCAAACCCTAATGCAAAGTCAATGCAAGCTAGATCTAGGATGATGATGGAATCAAAATAAGAAAAGAAGGCATTCTAAATGCAGGTTCACCAAAATGGAACCTCTATAAAATGGTAGATGAGTGCTATCATAGGGTTTAGGACATAGATCACACCCACTTTCAAGCTATTCCACTCAACGGTAACCCTTGAGATCTCAATGCAAAGGGGAAAGAGATCTTGCAAGAGGGTTGTCCTAGGGGTTGATTGTAAACTAATAAGGGGTTCATCACCAAGTACGAACTTGGAAAGACAAATGAAATGCAAGACCTAATGACAACGCCTAGTGATGCATGAAACTTGAATGAATGATCTAGAAATGCATATAAATCAGAACATAAAACAATAAAATCAAAAGTGTGCACCTATAAACTTGTAGAGGCTTGAATGAAGACTAGAATTGCTAAAAATCCTAAAATTTATGCCTACTGGGACTCATTCACCATTATGGGCGAATCAGTCTTGGATCTAGATTTTTGCACAAGAACTAGTTTAAGGGAAAAGGGTGTCTGAATTTGCAAAGATCTCTGAAAAACACTTGCAGTGGGACTCATTCACCACTTGTGGTGAATCAGTATCATTCCACTTTTTTGGGAATTCAAAGTTTGAGTCTTCTCTTCTCAGTCTATTCAATCTACTTCTCCAAGTTTCTGGATCTGAAACTCTAATTTTGGGGCTGCAAGTGACTTTTTAGTGAAGTTTATAACCTTGCAAATGGGGAGACAACTCCAACAAGCATGTAACCTAATCTTGAATGATCTTCAAGTCTTCAAAGTACCTGGATCTACAATCAAACACAAAGAGAGAGCGAGAAAGTGTTGATTGTTAGGGAATAGGGGTTTGCCTTAGTCAAACCCCTTGTAGGTAATTAAACCAAATGATGAGACAATGAAATGAAGACCTGAAACATAAAACAAAGAACATGAATCATGGACAATGATACCTTGAATGATATCTTGTAAATGATGTCTTGTAAATCTGCAACTCAACATGAAATGGCCATGAAGGATGTATATATTGATCTTGATAATAGGTGTAGGACAATGCTTGATCTTGGATCTTCAATGCTACATCACAACACTAGCTCAATAACATGCTTGATGATTGATATGCTTGACATGATGATGGATCTTGAATTGCTGCAACAATTGATGAAGAATTTTTCTCTTGAATGATTTAGAAATGATCTTGAATGCTCTCTTGATGATCTTATAAAGTATTGGAATTTTTAACTCTTGCTTGCTTGATTTGATAACATGAATGCTTTATGAAATAATGATTTGAAAGCTTTTTTATATAGGCAATGCACTCAAACGATAATTTATTTGATCCCAAAGGTCGACATAGAAGAAATTTGAACTTAAAATCAAATTTTCCTGCTTAAAACCTCAAAAATAGGCCAAATGAGACTCATTCACCATTTGTGCTGAATGGATCCCACTTAGATGGGACTCATTCTCCCAAAGTGGCGAATGGGTCCCATAGGGCCTATTTTGTTTGCTAAAGTGTCAGGGAGTGTGTAAATTCAGTTTATATGTTGATATTATTGGGTTTTTTATTAAAATATTCCTTTAGATGCATAATATGGGGTCATAGTGGCCTATTAATGATGATATATAGGTCATAAATGCAAGACAACCCAAAATTCAATGTGAAAGTATAATTAAACATACTTTACATCATTAAATTAAGGAAAATTTGGGTCAATTTAGCTTAAAAGGGCCCTAAATCCAATGTGAATGTGTAGAACACATTACAACACTGGATTAGGTCCATTAAGTTTACAAGCCTCCTAAATTTAATGTGAAGGTGTGAATAAATACACTTTACTACACTAAATTAAGAAAAAGTTAGGTTTATTTAGCTTAGAAGGGCCCAAAGCCTAATGTGGATGTGTAAAGCTCATCACAACACTAGATCAAGGTGATATCAAGTCCAACTTATCATTAATTATTCTTGAATTGAACAAGGAAAAGGCATAATTTTTCTGTTACCACACTATTTTTAATCATGATGAGCATGTTGTTGCTCAAGAACCAAGTACCCAAATAGAGGATATCCTAGATATTATTTTGGATGAGTGGGAAACTGGAAGCATTAAAACTAATCCAAATAAGACTTTGGAGGAGGTGGGCCTGGGTGTTTTATTTTTCCATGAGACAAATTCTTTCATCCCTAATCTTCAAAGGAGGAAGAGCAACTACATGAACAACAAAAAAATGAGGTTTGGAATTTTTTTTTTGATGGTTCAAGAACAAGAAATGGTGCTGGTGGGGGTGTTATGCTTATATCTCCACAAGGTGAAAATTATTACTCATCTTTTCATTTCTCTTTTAGTTGTACTGATAACATAGTTGAATATGAAAGCCTTATATAGGGTTTGAAGTGAGAAAGGAAACAAAAAATAAGTTGCCTATAGGTATTTGGGGATAGTGAATTGATTGTGAACCAGGTGAGAGGTTTGCATCTGACCAAAAATGACTTGCTCAAGTCATATAAACATATGGTATGGGATATGATAGAAGAATTTGATGCTTTCAATATGTTGTCCATACCTAGAAATTAAAATAAACATGATGATAGGTGGGTCGCTATAGGCACCCAATTTGATATTCTAAATGATGTTAAAAGTGATAAGGTACATCAACATGTTAAAGTGGTTGTGAGTCCATTTATTCTTGATTACAACGTCCATTGGAAAGTCTTTGATAGTGATGAGCAAATGCTCAATATTTTGTTCAAAGAGGCTAAGTTTCTAGCCAGATATTAAGCAAAGTTGCAACAACAATATGGTGAACATATTATATAGCTGAGATCAAACAAATTTCCAAAATGTTTGGTCACTTTGGAATCCATTTTCAATTTAGATGATCAATTGAAAAGAGGAAAAAACAACATGCATGTCAAGCAGGAATACTATGAAGAAGTGAAAATCTTCAAAGGTAGGCTTCTTAAGATTGGTAAGCTTTGTTCCCAAAAGGATAAAGAAGATTTTGTTACACCTTTTCTTGAGAGTTTCATGACATTTTTTCTTGGGAATACTTTAATTTAAAGGGTTTTGATCCCATGAAATCCCAACATACCATTGATCTTGAGCTAAATACAAAACCAATAAGGAAAAATCAAAGGCCTTTGAATCCCAGGCTTGAGCCACTCATGAGAAATGAATTGTAAAAGATTGAGAGTAATATTATTTTCCCAATCAAACACACCTCATGGGTTTCTCATCTAGTCCTTGTAAGAAAGAAGAGCATAGAAATAAGATTGTGTGTTGACTTTAGGGACCTGAATAGGGCCTCATTGAAAGGTTGTTGCAAGTTCTGAAAGGTTTTCTCTACTTGATGGATATTTAGGGTACAACTAGATGTTGGTAAAGGAGGAAGACTAATATAAAACAAATTTCACTATCAAATGGGGAACAATGGCATACAAGAAAATTCCTTTTGGATTGTCCAATATTGGGGAAACCTTTTAAAGGGCAATGTATATGGATTTCTAGGGCCTCATGTACAAGATTGTTCTTGTATATTTAGATGATATTACTATTTTCTCCAAGGATGCAAAGGATAATTTCACTCACCTAAGATAGATCTTCGACCAATGTAGAGAGCTTTGGATATCACATAATCACAAAAAGTGCATTTTTGTGATGCATGAAGGTTGGTTGTTGGTTCATGTGTCAAAGCATGGAGTGACCATTGACCTTGAAAGGGTTAGTGCTATTTTGGCTCTGCCTCTTCCTAGCCATAAGAAGGGTTTGCAAAGTTTCCCTAGGAGGATAATTTTTCTTAGGAGGTTTATACCTAACATTTTTGATTTGTTAAAACCACTAACAGTTATGTTGAAGAAAAATGTGACCTTTAGTTGGTCAAAGGAAGGAAAAGAAAAATTTTAGGCCCTCAAAGAATCCATAGAAACAACACCTACATTGGTAAACCCTAATTTTTCTAAGGATTTCATTCTCTATGCTTATGGAAACAAGGATACCATCTCAACTATGCTAATACAAAAAATGAGGAAAATCTAGAGCAGCCAATAGCTTTTTCAATCAAGGCCTAGAAGGTTATGAGCAAAGGTGTAATTTTGTTGAAAAACATGTCCTTTCCATTATTAGAAGTCTAAAGAAATATAGTAATTTGGTTTCCAATAACAATATTCAATTAATGGTTGCTCACCCAAATGTGAAAGAGTTCTTTTTGAATAAGGATTGAGTGAAAAAAGAACTAGGTGGATAACTAAAGTGATGGAGTATGATGTGGAAATCAAGGTCACAAAGCTTGTAAAAGGTAAAGGTCTATGTGAACAACTAGCTACTGATATGGGAAATAATGAGAAAGAGGTTACAAAGGTTTCCCTAGCCATCCAAATGCAACCCCGAATGGTGGCACATACTCTTCCCCAAAGTTGGGTACGTGATATGGTCTCTTTTCTCCAAATAGGTGAGTTCCCACAAGGAATGTGTTGGTGTAATTGAATATTTAATTTAAATACTTTATTAATTTTACTTAGGACCTAATTAGGTTTTTCCTTTACGGTTTTGCATCTTACTTTATAAAAGAAAGTTATCTCATGTAATTCATTATTCCCAATAATATTATTTTCACATCTTTATGCAAATTGCTCTTACATGTTTGATATTTCTCCTTGTAGAAGACTAATCCAACTCTTGGAAACTATAAAAAAAGAGAATATGTCAAAATGCTCCAAGGCCTTCACTACCTGCTTAGGATCAACAAGCATGATGTTCATCGAGAAGCGATTTGTGAACAACAACCTCAATATTCGCTCTTTGGCCTCAGGGCCTTATTTCCTCTTCCAAATTTGTGTGCTTGTCTAAGCTTGCATAAAGATGTGCAAATAAATTAGGTTTTACCTTTAGGGTTTTGCATCTTACTTTATAAAAGCAAGTTATCTCATGTAATTCATCATTCCCAATAATATTATTTGCACATCTTTATGAAAATTACTCTTGCATGTTTGATTTTTCTCCTTGTAGAAGGATAATCTAGGTTTTGTAGGTGATCTTTGTTTTATGGAGTTTATTGGAAACTCTAACATAATGGATAGAGCTAAGAGAAGGTATTTTGGACTACAATCCATCTTGTATGTACTACTTAATGGTGTACTTTTTAGGAAGGATGTCAATGGTGTGTTGCTTAGATGCATCGATGTTGATCAAGTTGACAAGGTGCTTGAAGAGTTCCATGATGGGGCAATTGGTGGAAATTTTACACCAAGAACTACAACTCTAAAGATAATGAGGGTAGACTATTATTGGCCTAGTCTATTCAAATATTCCCATGATTGGGTAAGAAATGTGTTTTCTTCTCAAGAAAAGAAAGATTGGTTGCCCTTCCTTTGCAACCTATCCAAGTCGAAGAACCCTTCATGAAATGGGGCATTAATTTTATTGGGGCTATCAAACCACCTTCTAGTGTAAGTCATAAATGGGCCCTCATAGCTATTGATTATTTCACTAGGTGGACTGAAGTTGTAGCATTGAAGGAGGCTAATGAGGCTATTGTCCTTAGTTTTTGTGAAGATTTGGTGACAAGGTTTAGAGTGATTGATTCTATTATTTTTTATAACACTTTAGCTTTTGTGGGAGAAAAATTAAGTGAATGGGATGTCAAAAATGACATCTACTTGAGTACATCATCAAATTGTTGCCCTCAAGGGAATGGTTTGGTTGAGTCAAAAAATAAGAACTTGATAAGAATCATCAAAAGAACCATGATGGAAGATAATCAGATAGCTTGGCATACCAAGTTGAAATCCTCCCTATGGGTGGATAGAATCACTTCCAAAAAATCCATTGGAAACTCCCCATACATGCTGGTGTATGGAAGATAAGTGAAGCTTCCCTTGTCAGTTGAACTACTTGCTCAAGAGTTGTCTAGTCAATTAAAAATGCTAGAGGGGGAGGAACCAATGATGGTTAGGTATGCCCAGCTAATGGAGTTAGAAGAGATCAAAGATAAAGCAATGCAGAAAATGGAGGAGCATCAAAATTAGGTCAAGAGGTCTTTTGACAAAAAGGCAACCCCTATAGTTTTGAAGGAAGGGGATGTAGTCCTCAAATGGGATAAATTTAAGAGAATACCTAAAGGTACACAAATTTTTATGCCATGTGGAGCGGCCCCTACATCATTTCTAAATGCAAGCAGCATAATGTCTTCCAACTATAAAAAATGAATGGAGAAGAAGTACCAATCCTAGTTAATGGGATTCACCTCAAATGTTGTTTTTGAGGTATTTGTTTCAATTTTCTATACATATTAGTTTAGGTTTATTTTCTTCCAATGAAGTGATTTGCACACCTTGCATTCTCCTTAAGTGAATATATGTTCTAGTTTCCCGCTTTCCTCCGAGTGTAGCTTGCACATGCTTTGTTTTGTTTTTCCCTCAGTTGAACCCAATTTTTTCATAGTGATTTTATGACTCTATTCCCAATTCTTTTGATAAGGCCCCTAGAATCTATGATTAGCAAGAAATCATCCCACAAAGTCACCAATAATGTTTCCATTTTTTTCCACCCTTTGATAACCATCAATTATAACCGATCTGAGAGATCTTAATGGTGCATCCTGTTGAAATCCATGGCTATTTTAATGTTCAAGGATTTTCAAGGTTTTGAAATTCCTCAATTGTATTAAAATAGGTTTTTGATTATTTAGGTTTGGGATTTCTAAAACCCTCATGTGTTAAACCCTAAACTTTGGGTCTGAGCATGCACTTTTGTTATATCTTTGCATTGAACCCCTATTAATAGTTCCCAATCATTTAAGTCATAACCTCATGTCTAGGTTATCATCCGTTACTGGCCCTTTGCTTCCATTTTACTGCTTGAGCCCACACATCTAAATATGTTAAAAATTTAGCCAAGTCTTGAAGGTGTCAGTCTTCTGGCTAGTTTTCATAACCTTGTCAGTCATCGCTTAGGTTTTCAAAATATTTCTTACTCCTGACGTATGATAAAAATTTCATTATGTTGAAAAGGTTCTAAGTATGTCTATCTATGAAAAAGTTGTTAAAAATTTCTTTTTCATTGCTCTTAATGTTAAAAGCAAAGAAGTTAAGGATTTTTTAGTGTTTCAAGTGGTTTCAAAACCTCTGTCAGTATAGACATGGTTTTTTGAACTTTTCTTTTACCAATCAAAATATCCTGAGTCAAGGTTGCACCTTTTCCTTTGTTATAAATTACCCATATGTTACCTAGGCATGGCCCTCTTTCAAAACAACTTAATGCACACATGCAAAAAAAATCCCTTAAGTTCTTAGCTCCAATGGTCTTAGGCCAAGGGACAAGTGGAAAAATGTTTTTGCATCACACAAGTTATATGCATCACAGTTTTTGTTCTCAAAGTATAAGGATTTTGTGTGATATGTGATGGAAGGCTTGTTGGGTCCCCTACTTTAAAGTGTGATGGTGTGATATGAGGTTGCGTGTCACCGTCCTATTGCATCATAGTGCCACAATACATAAAAATATGACCCATAGAAGAATGAAGGAAGGTGCGATGTGCATGAAGGCTCCAAGTTAATGCATGTGGAAAAATCCTAGTTCATCACAAGACTCTAGTGCATTTCGGATTTATGTAAAGAAGTAGTATAGAAAATTGCAATGTGCAATGAGCATCGAAGGAGAAATGTATATGAGGAGGGAATATTCCCTTCTAAGTGTCTACATTCTATTTCATCACGGGTCTTCTTCGCATTGTGTTTCCACCTCATAAAGCATAAAGCTAAGTTGTGATGTATGATATAATATGCAGGGTGGATCGACAATGTGGCAACATTTGATTGCATCACAAGGGTGAAAGCCATCACATTTTCAATACAATGGTTTCAAAAGGGAAGTGTGATGTATTGTAGGGATGCAATGGTCATTGATCTCATATCTCATGATGATCAACGACTTGTTTTAAGCTCATGTTGGGGCTTGATCTAGGCCATCCATCCATGATCTAATGACTAGTTTTCATAATCCAACGGCTAAGCATACTATGATTTATGGGAGGACCTGGAGTAATGGTGTAAATTTTTTCTTTTCACCAAACAATGGCTACTGAGATCAATTCTAATAGTTGTAGGGATTATATCTCATATTTTCCCATGCCATATTCAATGCTAGGGCGATGCCCATACCTCTTTACATCTGGAAGGGACAATCCTTCTATTGCAAACTGACTTTCATGGCATATTTTATGGGAGTTCTCTACTCTTCACTTACAAAGCATTTAATGTAAAGGTATGGCATGTGGGTCTTGCCATCTACTAGTCATCCTTTAACATGGTTCTCATGATTTGATCACTGCAAATCAATCTAGATGAGTTTTATGCTAGTTTTCTAACCCTAGGTAGGATTAGGGTTTAGGCCAGGGTCAACTAAGTTATGCTTGAACTATAAAGGCAACACTTGTATTCTTTTTAAGGGCTCTTCCTTGTATTTTCTCTAGTAGATTTATGCTATTTTTGCATTCTACAATTATAAAATCAACTTTCAAGCCTTTGTGTTAATACAAACACTGTCTTACCTCTTCTCAATGCTTGCATCTTGCCTAACATTTGATACCTCTATGTATGCATGAGTTTTCATCAATTTTACAAGATACATGAGTGCACTAATCTATTGTGAGTGTTAATTATGGGTAATTTGTGCCCCTTTTAGGATCTTTTGGACCATATCCTTCATGTTTCCTTTCTAATATTGGTAAAATAGAGAATTGTGAGAACCTTTCTAGTGGTTTTGTTGATTCTTTGTGCAATCACAGGCTGGAAGAAACATATTAAACCTAGTGCATCACCTTTCCCTTATTTTTAGTATTTTTCCTTCTCTCTTTTCCTCCTGCAAGTCATAGCTTAGAGTTTATTGGCACTGGGTTAGACTAGCCTCCACTACACCTTGGTTTAGAAAGGAAGTTGACCTTCTCCAGAGATATAACCTCATTTGTAAGGTCCCACACCTTGAGGTTGTTCCATTACAAGTATCACTTGAATGTAGAACTCCTTGTTCAACAACATGCAATTTTGAGTGACAACAGGTCCATTAGAAACCAAAATTATGGTTTATATGTAAAAAATCATGCCCCTATGACCAATTAGGAAATACACTTAAAATATAATTCTATTTATCATCTCTGACTTGTAGCTCATAAGAGACCAACTTCCCAAGAATGGCATACTAATTTTAGAAAATATTATTGTAATAAATTTTCTTAAATAATTATATTATTAATATTTATTAATATACTATATATGTTATTATAATAGGTGAAAGATAATATATGAATTATTTTTTGAATCTATAAAAAGTCTATAGAGTTTTAAATTTATTTTGGTATTGAAAAATTGTGATTACACAACAAAGGATGTAGTCAAAGATTACAAATATTCTATTAGAATACTAAAAATAAATAGCACATGGTTTACAATCATGATAAAGTATGACAAAATTATCAAATGATTCTAAACACAGACATAACAGTAAACAAACATAGATGTTGGGAACTCTACTCCAAATTGGAAGCCACTATGCATAGCAACTCAAACTATTATAATAGTTCCACTGTCAACATAGGGAAAGAGCTCAAGGTGGGTCACAAGTCATACAACCTATAAAATATGGCCTCTAGCAAGTAGACTATAACAAAAATATGCATAAACCTATAATAGCAGAAGGCACATATGCCATGAAGACTACTTGAAAATAGAAGAATAATCATTAGCAAAAGTACTAGTGATTTTGGCTTCTCTAGCATCTTTATTTTTTGTAATTTATTGATTTGGAGCTTAATATTTTAAAGCGGAGTTCTTGTTGTTAAAGTTTACATAATAGGTAACCCCTTTTTTATTTTATTTTCAAAATGGTTCTAAATTATGTGTAATGAATTTTGGTTGACATTTTGACCCTCGTGTTGCGATTTCAATTATATAAATAGTATTAATCTATTTAAATTTTTTGATAATTTAATACTATCTCACTTAAAGTTTATTGAATCAAAAACAATAGTCAAGTTAGTATTACCTTCTTCATCTAATGGTAATCTCAATTCCTTTATTTATTTTATTTTAAATTGAATATTACAATTCTCATTTAACAATACAATATTACAAAATAAAACACTTACGTTAAATTTCAATATTTTAAAAATAAATACTATATATTTCTCTTTCTACTTTAAAATATTTTACAATTGTAAAAACTAATTACTACATAAATATTTTTATGTTAAAAAACACTTTAATAAAAATAAATTGCATAATATTTTTTTTATAAGAAAAGGGTCTTTCAAAAAAGGAATAGACGAAAGGGTAAAAAAAAAATAAAAAAATACATGTGATATAAAACAACATATGAAAAAGATTAAGATGATATAAAGAAGAAAATACAAAAAATAATAAATGGTGATATTGATATAAAGCATAAAATAAATTTGAGTGAATCCATCATCACATGGGGCAATGCACCACTTTCTCATCTAGTTGAAGGAGAATAATTGAAGAAAAGTCTCATCTTTCAAAAATGTACTCCATTTGTTATAGTTTAGTACTTTCTTTGGTAGAGGGTTTCAATTAATAAATAGCTATGTACAAAGCCTCAGTTTCTCAATTGTTAACAATAAAAGTCAGCTTGAGAAACCCCTAGGAGTTGAAGAAGGGTGGGTGAGTAAATATATCAAGGAGATATCACAAAATGTAAATCTAAACCTTAATAAAATAAATAATAAAATAGAAATCAGCGTAGATTTGAATCATAATTTGGTATGCACATAGAAATATTAGATCTAAAACCTTAATAATAATAAAAATCTAAGGGTATATGAAAGTTAAGGTTCAGTAATAAGTGTAGATGAAAATATCATAAAGTATATAAATAAATATAGGATAATGTAATAAATCAAACAATAACACATAATTAACTCATAATTTTTATGAAATGGTATTAATAATTACACTAAAATAAATACTCAAACAAAATAAATAAAACCATGGTACTTATCTTGCAACATGACATAGATTTTTTGTGTCAAATTAATAGGAATTATGAGATGACAATCTCAAAAAGGTTAAAAGATTATATTTAATGCTTTGGTTTAGTTATGTGTACAAATAACTAATTTTTGCATCTTGAAATCTTTTTTTATATCTAAACTATGTATTGCTAGAATATTTTTGTCTTGATATCTACAAATCGTGTTTGTAAAGAGGCAATGGGATTTTTTTAGACAAGAACTATTCTCCTTTGTTTAAACTCATATTGTTGATTCAATGGTTTGGTGAAAACAACTAAAGATAGTAGAAAAACATGAAGTAATGCTTAGGATGTCATTGTAATGTTGATATTCTACGATATTCTCCTTATATGAAAATGCAATGAGGATAAGAGCTCTTGGATTGATGTTTGGATTATTTGGATTATTTTAAATGAATTAGAGTGTGTCCTTAAATACAATACCTAAACACACAAGTTAATAAATTTTATGCTAAATTCAACAACATAATGGCTAATTGGAGGAGGTTAGTGATGGTCCAAATTTAAGTTCGAATATTAGAAGCTCTAGGGTCATTTATGCCTTTTGTGGAACTAACTTGATATAAGAATCCACACAAGTTTAAATTTTAATATGCTCTCTAAAAAATGTGTTCAAATCATCTGAATTAAGGTAGGTTCAATTATTTTTACTAAATTTTATGTTAGAATACACCACTTGCACACTAGTCATTGCACTAAGGTTAGCTTTCACAAATAAAACTCAAAATGAAGAAAAAAAAGTGAAGCATATATTTTTCACTATTACTAATATTATCTTTTATTTTTAAAAATATTTAATAAGTAAGAAAAAGAACATTTAAAAGAAGGAAGGAAGATTAAACAATATTAAGAAAAAAGAGAATGAATGAAGTTAAAATAATAAGAAAAATAATTAAAAAAACATAATAATAAGATTAAATATAATAAATATTTTAAAAAAAAAATTAACAAATTAATATGAATTGTAAAATTACAAGATAATAATTTAAATTTAATGCAATTTAATATTTTTTAAAATTTCTATGAATAAATTATTGATGTAAAAACATGGCATGAGTCTGTGGTGCATTGGATGAGTGGTGGTGTTGTTGTTGTGGCCACCAGGGTTCAAGTCTCTAGACTTGACCCGTAGCATTGTTGCTACTATTGTTGTTGTGACCACTAGGCCCGTTCAAGTTTCCAGACTTTACAGTTGCTTTGATACGCCATTGTACCAAGCATTAGTGCCTGGGGCCCACTCCCTTATAGAGCTGGTGTGCTAGCAGGCCTTGTGGGAGTGGTGGTTGTTGTGCTTGCAGGTCTTGCACCCCTGCTAGGCTTCCCACTGCCACCATGCTCACGGGAGTGGTGCTCACGGGACTTGCGCCCCTACTGGGCTTCCCACTTGCTGGAGTGATGTTTGTTGTGCATCCATGTCGGGTTGGAGTGATGTTTGTTGTGCATCCATGTCGGGTTGAGGTCCCCATTTGTGGCCTCATTGGTTCATAGCTTTAGTCAAAAGTGCTCAGCCTCGCTGAGTATTACGAATAAAAAAAAATGATTGATGTAAAAACATGCAAACATGTTACTTGATCTTCCCATTGAGGTTGAAGAAAATAAACTCTTTTCAAACATACAAGAAAAAAGAAAATTCATTCCACATGCACAAAATAGACTCCTATGTCAATTTTGTATTGTAAGAAATTTATATGTCCAATTTTCACAATTTTTTAATTATTTCTCACTGAGTTCATTTCTCCAGTATCATAAAATATTTATTTTAACTAATATAAATAAATATGGTTTTAGTAAATTATAATTTTTAAAAAATATTATGAATGTTTTAAAAATAAATTATTCATAAAATAAAATTTTTATTATTATTAAGAAGTGTTTCATATAAATAATATTTTTTTAATAAAAATAAAATTAATGTATTGTTAAGAAGAGTGTTATATAAGTAGTATTTTTTAACAAAAATACAAATTAATATATTGTAAAAAATAACCTTACAATGTATAAAATGTCTAAAAAATTAACTAGTATATTTCAACATAATAATAAGATTAAACATAGAAAAGTAAAAAAATATTATTTTAAAAAAATATAACAAATTGATATGATACAATTGATAACAATTTAAGTCTAACCCAAATTAATATTTAATTTTTTTTTTTTTTTGAATAAATCCATAACTTAATAATCTCGATGGAGAAGTAAAAGCATAGAAATAATTTTAAGAAAAAGTGAAGTTTTTATGAAGAAGAAAAGTATTAAAGTAAAACTTTAATGCTTTGTCAGTCATTCCTTCAGTTTTGGCGTCTCCCCAAGGCTAAAGCTAAACGGACAAATCGAATGAGATGGCCCTACCAGTCCCGTAAAGCTAAAGCTGAAGCTGGATGAATAATTCTAAATCCACAATCATTATACTCACGCTCGAATAATTAAAGTAAAAGTGATTAGAATAACTTCGGCTTGGGAAATCTGAGATTCCTTCCAAACAAGCTCTATCTGCATCCTTATAAATTTACTTCTTTCCCTACTCTACTCACATTCATTGCCGAGATTGGAATAAATCACTTCAACGAAATCTGTAGCCGCTCTGACTCTAGTCCTCATCTGTGCTGTATATTTTAGTTTCGCCCAACCAGGTGCTTCTCTAACTTTTCACTAATTTATTATTTATTTCACATATCTATTCCACATGTAATATTATTTCCCTATTTTAACGCAGGATTTCTGAGCATTGATTGCGGTGGAAAGGGTATTCCCACAGATTCCTTCCTAACAAGCTCTGTCCGCATCCTTATAAATTTACTTCTTTCCTTGCTGTACTCACATTCATTGCAGTTTGGTCAGTTTTTCTTGTTTCAATTTGGTGAATAACTGAGCATCAAATTTTCAGTTGGTAAGAGACAAAATTTTCACAGTTCACAGTAGAGCTTGAGAGTGCTTCAAGTTATTTCTGTGCAGTCCATAGTAATTTTTGAGAGTGCTTTAGTTGAGGTCAATTATGGCATCTGCTTTGGTTGATGTTGTTGTTGAAAAACTTGGCGGGATGATGATAGAAGAGACAAACAAGGAGGTTTCACTTGTCCTTAATTTCAGAAAGGACTTTCAATGGCTGAGAGAGAAGCTTACAAAAGTAAGAAGCTACCTCAGAGATGCAGATGCGCAGAGTACACACAATGAGTCTGTGAAAAGCTGGCTGCGGGATGTTGCTGACATTGCTTGGGATGCAGAGGACATACTGGAAGAATGTGTCGTTCAATCTGAAGGTACGAATAATGAAAGCCCTCAACCCTCTTGTGTCTATGCTTTCAGTTATTCTCAATTAGTGTTTCGCTATAAAATGGAACGTCGGATAAAGGGCGTGAAAGATAGGATAAGGTCCATTATGGAAGATGCAGCGGAGCTGAAGCTTGTTGCCGAAGTGACTCATGTAATGTGGGTATTGAGGGGATCAAGTGTAATAGATAGCGGTTCACGAGCAGTGGCTATTGAGTCCAAGGTTGAAGAAGTCCTCCGCCTACTGGATGACCCTGCCTCCCCTGTCATTGCCGTCGTTGGAATCGGCGGCGTCGGGAAGACTTTTCTACTGCAAAACGTTTTCAGCAGAATAAAGGATAAGTTTGGGGAGTCAGTCTGGCTTTCTATTTCTCAGATTTACTCCCTTGGAAAGTTGCAAGCTGACATGGCCTCAGAATTAAAATTGAACCAGGTTGTTAGTGGACAGGTAAGTGAGGTGCAGGCAGCAAAGTTGATCCATGACCATTTAGCAAGCAAAAGCTTTATCATTGTGCTAGATGATGTGTGGAGGGCAACTGGGGAAGATAACTTGATATCTGCACTCGGCATTCCAACTGGGAATAATAGCCAATGCAAAATTGTGGTCACGACACGAAGCAGAGATGTGTGCAGCAACATGAATGCCCGTGTTTATGAGGTGCAGCCTTTGTCACAACAAGAGAGCTGGGAGCTATTTTGCGCTTTTGCCTTCCCCGACTGCTACCGAAATCAACCGCCACATCAACTTGAAGGGATTGCCCGTCAAATTGAAGGGGAGTGTGGAAGATTACCCTTGGCTATTAAAATGGTGGCAGCATCTCTGGCGGGCAAGAGATTGTCAAGGGACTGGGAATCCAAATTGGGGCAGCTAAGAGAGACAGCTTATACTACCGATGATCGAATTATGCCGATTCTCAAGCTATGTTATGATTCTCTCCCTGCTCAACTTAAGCCTTGTTTTGCATATCTTTCTTTCTTTCCCGAGGATGAGGAAATAGATCCCCAGTATCTCATAAACCTGTGGGTAGGAGAAGGATATATTCCTCAAGGAGAGGACCAGCTAGATGTTGGATGGAGTTATATATCTCATCTTCACAGTCTATTTCTGGTTGAGAGAGTAGTCGGTTTCGTAGACGACAGGTATGATCACGCATATAGAAGAAGGTTCAAATTGCATGATTTATTGCTTGATTTGGCCATCAGCATAGCAAAAGAAAGTCAATGTGCATTTACTGTAGAGGAAGCCTTAAATAAAGATCCAATCAATGTGCAAACTAGCAGCAGTAGGTACCGGGGGATTTTAATGGGCAAGAAACACATAGGAAATGGTAATGTAGATGCAATGGCAAGCAATAGGGCATATTCCGCATCACATCTTCGCACTCTCTCTTTCTCACGAAATGGGGGCATTCAAAATATTCCGGCAATGTTGCTCAGTGGTGCTAGAGTACTGCGCATTCTTGATTTGAGTTCCACAGACATCTCATCATTGCCCGCTTGTGTTGAAAATTTGAAACTCCTCAAAGTTTTGAATTTAAGAAACACAAAAATTGCCAAGGTACCAGAATGTGTGAAAGGTAATAAGGGTCTTCTCTTCCTTGACATTTCTTATTGCCCAAATTTAGAACAGTTGCCTGAGTGGATTGGTGAGCTCAATTGCTTACAACATCTGGATATATGCCCAATCGGTGAGAAATTCATGCCCAACGGAATATCAAAGCTTGTGTCTTTACAGGTACTGAAAACAGATAGTGATAACAAACTATCTATTGAAGAGAACAAATTCTTAAAGTTGGAGCATTTTGTTAATTTGGTCAACCTCCGCCAAGTGTGGATATATATTCGTCATGATGTAGAATTGAAAAGTATAGAAGAAGGGATCATTGCCAAGTTGGTGAAGATACGCACTCTGTCAATAGTCAACTGGGTTGATAATGAAGGTAATCTTCCACCGCTATCGGAGAAAATGTTAGCTATGAAGGATCTTGAATACCTTCACCTACAGAAGTTTACAGTGCCAAATTGGATATGTGGCTTCTCAAATCTGATGCAACTGAAGTTACGGTTCTGCCATTGTGCTGAATATCCAGCACTAGAAATGATGCCCAACTTAATAAAGTTGGAGTTATTCGCAAATAATATTTGCAAGGCAATGCCAAAAGGGTTCGGGAAGCCCGGGGGATTCCCTCAACTGCGTATTTTTGAAATTGTTTACTTTCCAGTATTAGAGGAGTTGCCAGAATTAGAGGATGGAGCGATGCCATGTCTTGAGGTACTAAGGCTAATTCAATGTTTGAATATGAAGAAAGCTCCGTATGGATTGGAGCTCCTGAAAAATCTGAAAATATGTCTCTTTATCAAGACGGGAGTGGATGATATGTTCGTGGGTGGGGAATTATGGAATAAAATGAAAGCCAATAATCCTAAGAGGATGGAGTGATGCCACGCCTTGAGGTACTAAGGCTAATTCAATGTTTGAACATGAAGAAAGCTCCATATGGATTGGAGCTCTTAACAGGTCTGAAAATATGTTTCTTTATCAAGACGGAGTGGATGATATGTTCGAGCTGGGTGGGGAATAAGATGCAAAATAAATGTATTTTAAAAAAAAATCATTATCATTTACAAATGTATATAATTTTAATGTTTGTAGATATAGATAAATAAATTAAAATGTTTGACAAAGATGTACAATATGATGTAAAAATAAAATAATTAGAAAAATTAATTTAATATAATTTATATTGCATTTTTCCATTTTAATATTTTTTAATTATTAATTTTGAGTTGTGTTATTTACTTAAAAGTTATTTTATTTTACTTTAAAATTATTATTTTAATATTCTTTATTTTATTTTATTTTAAATGATATTTTTATTTACTTAAATACTATTTAATTGCATTTTATAATTATTTAATAATCATTTTATTTTATTTTTAAAAGTATTTTTATATATTAAAGAGATGTTGTTTTTTATGCATTTAAGAGCTATTTTGTTTTATTTTATTTATTTAAGAGTTATTTAATAGTATTAGTTTTTAAATATATTTTCCTTGTGTTTTAGATTTTATGTACATAATCATGACATGATGTTCTATATGTTGCAATAGAATAACTCTTGGAATAATAATTAAAAGTGTTACTTTCCAATTACTTAATAATCTTAGTTTAATAATGTGTTGTTTGTGTTAGCTAGTTAATAATTGGTTTCTATAAGAAAATTGGTTGTAAAAATTTAAAATATGAAGGACTTTATAAAGTTAATTGAATAATGTAATCATATTGAATACCCAAACAAATTATAGTTTCTATGTTCCATTTTTTTTTTTTGATCATTAAATAATATTTGTAGAGGACTTCATCGATAATTTTAATAGCGAAAGATATTACATTAAGCTTTTCAAGAAATTTGGAATTCACAAGGCCACTTACCTTCAAAATGGGAGAAACCAATTAATAGTTAAAAACAACTTGTTTATACCAATCAACTCCATAGACATACCAAAATGGAGTGAATAGACCATATAATTTAGTCACTTTTAACTATACCAAAACAACTCCAGATATACACAAAATAGGAGCAAACAAACCCTGCAATCTAGTTACATTTTGAAATATCTCATAAAGCCTGAAACTTGGTTTTGATGCATCCTGGGTTGTGAGAGAAATCTTGCATCAACCAAAATAATCCATTTTAATTTTAATATTTTTGTAAGGTTTGGTGGGTGATTTATTTAATATGATAATTTGAAAGGTTAGAATAAAATAAATATTAAATTAAATATACCCTTTTATTATTTTATTACAAATTATGGGAGTGGAGATAATTTAGGAGGGAACTTTGAGAAATTGTCAATTTTAAAAATTTGCAAAAATAGACTTGGATGTGAGATTTGGAGGGAGTTATAAATTTGACTCCCATTTTGGAAATTTTGGTGGGAGTGGATTTATGAAAGCATTTTCTATATTATGAAAATTTCGAGGCATTTATTTTTAGAGGTTTCTTCCCAACTTGGTCATGAATTTTTTCTAGACAAGCTTTGGGAGCCTTTTTTGAAGATTATAGGCAATTTGGACTTGGTTTTGGTAGCCATTCTTGGCTAGAATTTGAAGGTTGTTGTTGCAAGTGTGGTTATTTTCCTAGGAGGGTTGTGGAAAATGTTATTGCAGGTTTATTGCAGGTTTTGCAAGTATTGGTGATAGAAATTGAAGACAAGATTCCATTGTTGAAGGTGGGAATAGTTGCAT
Source organism: Sequoia sempervirens (assembly GCA_007258455.2). Classification (NCBI taxonomy): domain Eukaryota; kingdom Viridiplantae; phylum Streptophyta; class Pinopsida; order Cupressales; family Cupressaceae; genus Sequoia; species Sequoia sempervirens. The sequence continues at coordinate 259,180,448 of VDFB02271358.1, read as the reverse complement.
GATGAAGATTGCAAGTGGGAGAGTGCAAATTTAAGTTGCATTTGTAAGGAGGAAGAGTGGTTTTGTATTTTTTAAATATTTTTCTATTATAAATAAGATTGAAAACCATTTTTATTTGTTGTTCATCAGTCCTTGGGGTTGTATAATTTGATATAAAATCAGATTTGTTGAAGATTGTAATCATTTGGACAAGTTTGGAATATAATATTGCAATATAGTTGTTGATTTTTCACTCAATCTCTATTGTGTGAATTTGTGAGTTTGTGAGAGAGGGATTTATGTTGACCCCTCTAAAAATTAGTGGTATTGAAGCATGTTGAGTCTTTATTCTATTAGTGGTATCAGAGCAGGAGTTCCTGAGTGTGTAGACAGAGTGTTGAATGTGAGGCAGTTTGCACCAAGATCTAAGGGTTGGTGTGTGTGAATTTTTTTCTTGCAAATGTATGTGAAAATTGCAAGAGGAACTACATAGATGATTTGAGGAGCTGAGGTACTTGTGGTTTTGAATAGATTGTGGAGTGTGAGGAAGTTTGCAATAGAACCTGAAAGTGTTGAACATTTGTAAATAGATCGCTAAATGTGAGGCAATTTACATATGTAAAATTTGAGGGTTTGAAGATTTGTGTTGTTAAGGCTTTGAGAGTGTGTGGAAATTGTTTGAAGAAATGCCCAAGAAGAAAGGAATAAAGTTTTTCATAGTTGTGTATGCATGAGAACATGAAGGATAAAATATTATAGAAGTATGGTTTGAGGATATCATGAAGGAAAAGAGAAAAGGTGAAGTTGTTGAGGTTGAAGGCAAGGAAATGGAAATTGTAGCAATGGATAAGGAAGAAATATGGATGAAGAACAAGCACATGATCTAAAAATGTTTATGAGTTCAACTCATGAAACATTTCAAATTACCTTGGGTGGCTGATGCAAGACCATCTTGGGTTGTGAGAGCAATCTTGCATCAACCAAAAGAATGCATTTTTTTTATATTTTCCTAATATTTGATGGGTGATTTATTTAATATGGTAATTTGAAAGTTTAGAATAAAATAAATATTAAATTAAACCCTTTTATTATTTTATTACAAATTCTGGGAGTGGAGATAATTTAGGAGGGAACTTTGACAAATTATCAATTTTAAAAATTTGCAAAAATAGACTTGGGTGTTTGATTTGGAGGGATTTATAAATTTGAATGATGCATTTATAAATTTAATTCATTCCTTCATGAATACGTGGGCAGCCAAGGTGAGTTGGTAGGAGTTACATTGGAAACTGCCTAGAATCTAGGAATTGATTCCCATTTTGGAAATTTTGGTGGGAGTGGATTTATGAAAGCATTTTCTATATTATGGAAGTTTTTTGGAACTGATTTTTGGAGGTTTCTTCCCAACTTGGTTGTGCATTTTTGCTAGAGAATACTTGGGAGCCTATTTTTGAAGATTACAAAGAATTTGGACTTGGTTTTGGTAGCTGTTTGTGGGCTAGAATTTGAAGGTTGTAGTTGTAGGTGTGGTTATTTTCCTGGGAGGGTTGTGGACAATGTGATTGTAGGTTTTGAAGGTATTGGTGATAGAAATTGAAGACAAGATTCCATTGTTGAAGGTGGGAATAGTTGCATGATGAAGATTGCAAGTGGGAGAGTGCAAATTTAAGTTGCATTTGTAAGGAGGAAGAGTGGTTTTGTATTTTTTAAATATTTTTCTATTATAAATAAGATTGAAAACCATTTTTATTTGTTGTTCATCAGTCCTTGGGGTTGTATAATTTGATATAAAATCAGATTTGTTGAAGATTGTAATCATTTGGACAAGTTTGGAATATAATATTGCAATATAGTTGTTGATTTTTCACTCAATCTCTATTGTGTGAATTTGTGAGTTTGTGAGAGAGGGATTTATGTTGACCCCTCTAAAAATTAGTGGTATTGAAGCATGTTGAGTCTTTATTCCATGAGGTCAACACTTGCCATTCATTTTCTACCGCTAAAATATTTTCATCTACACAAGATCCACTCTCATCTTCATCATAAAAATGAAACATATTATGCATTACCTCTTTCTATACAACCTTTTTCTCACCACTGTTTGCTTTCATATCTTCTTCACCTTCACTCCTAGCTACACTTTTATTTTCAAATATTTTCAAGTCCTCTAAAGGACAGTCATCTACTGCTGCAACAATATTTTCCTCCTTGATTGTTGCACTTTTTGTTTGCTTCTCATCCTATGCTACAATCTCACCATCTTCCAGTACACTATTATCAAAGCATACTTTTGGAATGTTTTCTCCATCCTATTCGCCTACATACACAACTATGAAAATTTTTATTCCTTTCTTGGGAATTTCTTCAAACAATTTCCACCACTCTCAAAGTCTTAACAACACAAATCTTCAAACCCTTAGGTTTTACATATATAAATTGCCTCACATTCGATGATTTGCTTAAAAATCTTCAACACTTTCAAGTTCAGTTCCAAACTGCCTCACACTCAACGATTTGTTCATATCCACAAGTACCTCAGCTCCTCAAATCCTCTAAGTTGTTCCTCTTGCAACTTTCACATACATCTACAAGAAAAAAATTCACACACACACTAACCCTAAGGTCCTAGTGCAAACTGTCTTACATTTAGTGCTTTGTCTGCACACTCAGGAACTCCTACTCTAATACCACTAATGAGATAGGAAAACTGAACCTCTCAAGAGGGGATACTCTCTCAATCCCACTATCAATCCTCTCTAAAAAACCATTCAACAAATAATAGAGATTTTAATGCAAAGCAACAACTATGAAGCAATTTCCATTAATTCAAATTTGCACAAATGACATACAAACATCCATATATATGATTATATCAGATATTACAGTCAATAGGACTGATATGCAACAATAAAAATAAATCATAATCATATTTTAAACATGAAACTACTAAGCAAACATAGTTGCAATTTCTCTCCCTTCAATACAAACTTCAAACAACAAAAAATTGCACTTGCAATCTTCAATCTATGGGTGAATCCACCTTCAACCATGGAATTAATCTTCCATTTTCTATCTCAACACTCTCTCAGACCTTTGAAATCATGGCTTCTACCTTCTATCTTCAAAAATCCATTCCTGGGAAGCATCAGCTTCAATCTGGAAGCAACAACCCGAAAATGACCAAAATAAAGTATAAAAAATATATATAAATTAACTCCTTCACACCTTTCATGTAACTCTCAATTTTGTATGCTTGGAAAAATGGAAAATATGCTTTAAAAATTGTATTTAAAATTATTAAATGTTGAAAAGGTATCTTTTGTAACCTCCATCGATGATTGGCTAAGACAAGTAGTCCCTTCCTCACAAATAGGAGCCACAAAAACAAAAAAGCCAGACCACTTGCACTTGGGCATCCAAATTTTTAATGCAAAAGTTTAGGAACATTAAATTAGCTGTCAAAACTTGTAACTCTTCAAATCCCACACCCAAGAAGGTATATTTAAATATTTTTCCTTGAAAAATCCACAAAATGAGCCTAAATTGCCATAAAACTACAATATAACAACTTGGAAAAATATTTATCAAATATTTAGGCCTTATTAAAAAAAATTATTCACCTATAATATTTGAAGACCAAAATAAATAAATAAAAATAAATTAAATATTTTTGGTTGATGCAAGATTTTCAATTAACCGTGGATGCTCCTCCATCAAGTATCAGCCACATTAGTACAAGCCCTCCTGCTTGATGTAATCCTACAACCATTCCAACCATTCCATAAGTTTCAATTTGAGAATGTGTTTCTAGGACAAAACACTCTTTACATTGACATGATAGTGCCTAAGCAAGGATTAATGCATGATAGAAAATATTCTTTCCCAAGGATGAGGAAATAGATCCCCAATATCTCATAAAATTGTGGGTAGCAAAAGGATATATTCCTCAAGGAGTGGACCAGGACTAGCAAGATATTAGATGGAGTTATATATCTCATCTTCATACTCTCTATCTAGTTGATAAATTAGGTTACATGCATGATCAATTAAAAATATGGCTCAAAATTCATGATTTATTTCTTGATTTGGCCATCAGTACAAAAAAAGGAATTTAATGTGCATTTAAAGTGTAGAGGAATCCTTCAAGAAAGTTCCAATAAATGTGAAAATGAGTAGAAATAGGTACAACCCTTACTGAAGTACTTGATTTTGAGTTTAAAAATCAATATTGAAAGATTTAGTTCTATTAAAATATTCTTGTTCTTCATAAGTTATCAGCCACATAAATGTTATTAAATCTAAAGGTTGGACCTAACACTTAAGGATTTATATGAAAAATAAACTACATATAAGAAAAATGATCTATTACTGTAGTTGTTAAGCACTAAACTCAATGATCATGATGATGTTAAAAATAGATCTCTAGGGTGAAAAATGCAAACCAATAATATGTTACTATATGTGTTAAAATTGATGGAAATATATTGATCTCTATTGTTTTGAATAAAATTACTTCAAATTACATAAAATTATTCAAAAGAAAAAATTCCATAATTGAAGGAGATTATGTTTCTATGTTAATATAGAAGAGTAAAGTTCTAGATTATCAAAATATTATATTTTTTCTCACCATAGCTATTGGGATGATCCTACATATTCTTCTTCTTCTAGTACAAATGATATTTTTCTTAGTGGTATACACACCTTACAATTTTTCTATCTTATTGATCCAAACAACATGGTCACTTATTTCATTCTTAGATAGAATACCAACATATATTTCATTAGTACAATCACTAGTCGATTACCTATCCAAATGAAGATAGGTTCTTCTACTACTATTATCATTGGCATCATTATTATATGATAAAATTATCCCATATTCTATCTACCTATATATATAATCATCATCTCACATAACACTTACCTTTTGTGGAAAATATACTTTTCCACCACTTGTTGAACACACCAAAATGTTGAGAGGGGGGTGAATCAACATATACTAATAGTTAAACAACTCCATTTACAGATTAAACATTAGATGACATTAATTGAAAGAAGAATAGAAATGAAATCATGCACCACACAAGGACATCAATATTTTTATGTGGAAAACCCAATGAGGAAAAACCATGATGAGAGTTAACTCATAATATATGAATTAGTATTACAATATAATTTCAAGGATCATTTCCTAAAGAACCACACTACTCCCAGAAGGACTTGTAGAATAAGGCACACAACCTTAGGGAAAGATACACAAAATTGCTAAGGAGATTCACTATCTTAGAGTGGGATACAAGAAGATTACAATGAAAACATGATCATGAATTGCTATATAATAAGCATCTAATATATGCTTAAATTGTAATCCCTTTTATGCATAATTACTCTATCATACTAACTTCACACACTTCATACTCAATTTACAACTAATTTGTTAGGAATTAGGTGTATTGTACACCTTGCATAATGTATATAATGTAATTATTTATTTATTATGTGTGTGGTGCACCTAGGTGACCTAGGAGTATGTGCATCACTAGTAGTTAATATTCTTGGGGCCACTTGATGTTGTATATAACATCGGGACATAAGTTATGAGTTGTAAAATGTAATTATTTAATATTGGGGAAAATAATTAAATAAAGTACCCAATATTAAATATGGGGACATACTTTTGTAATCTCATGGTTTTAGTCACATGGTTTTATGTAATACCACTTGGTGGTTTTGTGGGAGCTTACTTCTATCAAAGAAACCACAAGGGTAGTTGTTTAGTGAGTGGTTGAGAGAAGTTAGCTGGCAGGTTAGCTGTTATTAGCATTTGTGGAGGTTTGAAGCATGGCATGGGATGTGTGGTTACATGCTTATTCACATGGATTGCTTGGATAGGCTTTGATGCTTCGATGGTGTTCATGGAAACTTTAAAAATGCATTGTAATCTTTATTGCTAAATAATACATGAGCGATGGATGCTTTTGGAGGTTGAGTTTTTCTCTCTTGAGTGTTTTCTCAAGGTATATCTTGTGTCATCTTTGATGGGTATGTTGTCTATTCTCTTGCATATGCATTTTGAGTACTTATTTGCATAGATTTCTCTTTTGGGTTATGTGAAAATTATCATTAGATGGATGCAAGTTTCCTTTCAATTGGTATTAGAGCCATGGTTGTGGTTGGATAACCTAAGGTTGAGAAAATATTGTTTGAGTTTGCATCTATACATTGCATGAGAGAATTAATGACATGGAAAGATATAAGGGGTTTGCAAGTTGTTTATTGCAGATCTAAGGGTTTTGGGTTTGCTATTATGATGAGTAGCTTGTAGATTTGGGGAGTGAAAATTTTTGGGCAAAAAGGGTTTCTTGGTTGTGCATTCAAGTGGAGATTTTGTGGGGGAAATTCTATAGATGACCTCCTAAGACAAAATGGACCCCATAGTTAGATTTAGGTTGGTCGAGAGACAAAAATTGATATATTTGGTTCACTGTGGAAAAAATTGAAAAAAATTTCCCTCCTACCACTACCCAGCCGTATAGACATCATTATTATGGTTGTAGAGAAAAAATATTAAAAAAAATTATCCCATTGGAAAAAAATTAATTCCCTACAAAAAAAAATCACAAAGATTATTAATAAATGAAAAGCTGATAAAATCTTTAATTGATTTTTTTTTAAATATATATATATATATATATGTATAATTTTTTTGGGGAGGGGGTTTCCCCCCTATACCGACAGTACCCTGGCGCTGCCAGCCGGTACCCTGTGGTACCCGCTAATAGTGGTACTGCCAGGGTACCGCCTTGGAAGGTGGGGCCCATGGTACTCCCTACATGGGGAAAACTATAAACCGCTGTTGCCTTTAAATAAAATGGGTTTTTATTATTAAAATTTTATTACCAATTAAAATTTAATCTGTTATTTTTAAAGGTTGATGAAATATAAAAGGGGCCTAACAATTTTTAAAATATGCAAAAATTTAAATGCATTTGATAAAGATTCTGGGTCTGCCTCTAGGGGGACCACCAACACCGGTGGCTACACCCGGGGCCCACCCAATGTTTTCTCCTATAGCCAAATTGTGCAACTTATTTCCAGGGGCATAAATTTTGCCTAGGGTGTTTAATTGTTCTCTTCTTGGACTCATTGGAAAGTTGAATCAATGCTCTATGTTGTGGTTCCAGTGATTTTATGATATTTTACAGTTTGGATAGTTTTTTACTTACTATAAGTTAGGTGTTCATTTTGAGCTTCAGGAGGGCATATCTTGTGCATATGGAGTTAGATTTTGGACTTCGAATAGTCAATGAAAAGCTTGTTCAAAGCACTACATAGTGGATCAAGTTTGGAGTTGTTTTGACATGATTTATTTGCTGATATTCTTTCCTAAGGTTTTTATGGGTTACTTTGACTATGGTGATACTATGATTTTATGGATGATCGGATCTTGGAGATTTGATGTTGGATTCATTTTATAATTAGTTGTGCATCTCTAATTCTTCTCATTTGACATGGTTATTAGTATTTGGGCATGTGCAGGATCATGGTATGCCAAAAAGTGGCAATGGAGAAAAAAATACGTGTTTCTACGACTCAAAAACGCAAAAATACCAAGTTGACTTTATGTGGCTCGGGTGACTACGGAAGCAAAGCCCAAACCTAGATTTCAAAATTGGATATCCGATTCAAATCGGATATCCGATCCAAATCGGATATCTGATTTTAGACACATATATATACTTCTATTTCCGCCCGAGTATAACTCATTCTCATTCAACATTTGCTTAACCGTGGCGGGCGCACGGTGGAAAGTTGATTCCGCAAATCAGATATCCGATTTGGTGCAAATCCATCTTCAAAAGGTTAGATTCTTGATTTTTTATTTGCTCTAATCAAATTTTCAATTAGATTTGTGTAATTTTAGTTGATTTTTTTCAAAATAGGGTTTTTTGATAGATTTTTTATGAAAAATTTGAGTTTAGCATGGATTTTGATGAAAATTGAATGTTTGCAATGGATTTTGACTTAAAAATAGTGTTTATGGTATGGATTAAAAATTAGAGAATTTTATAGATTTTTGTTAAAAACTAGGTTTTGTTGGATTTTTTAAAAACTAGGTATTTTATATTTTCATTTATATTGCCTAATTTTAATTAGATTGATTTGTTTTATATTTAATCAGCATTATGGCTGCCGACAATGAAAATGTGCACAAATTCCACCACTCCACCTCCTCCACCTCCTCCACCTCCTCATCACCACCACCTCCACCAATTTCCATAGCCACTACCAATTCAAGAATTAATTTTGAAAATTGCACACCATAAGTATTTGAAGTTTATAATGAGTCCCTCGATTATCTGAGATGTCAACACAAATGTTAAAACAATTAAAAACATAGAAACCTCTCGTGCCTATACAATGCCTTCTATCCATGGCTAGAAGACATGAGAGAATATTATGTGGATTGTCCTATGATGATGTGGAAAGATCTTGAATAACCAAAAGCCCAAATAGCCTCCTTTATTTGTTAACCCCTCGTGACCGGTTTGCTGGCCATCGTTAATAAAACAAAACTTTCTATAAAATGGTGCACTCATAGAGACATTGTAGAAAACTTTTGGGATCGTTGGTGTATGGTTTTTTTGAAACCATCGAACAACAATTGTGATATACCATTTTACTTTATAAAAAAATTATATGTTGAGTTTGTGTTAGGGCATCATGTCAATTACTTTGACATTAGACCCTTCTAGGGCGTTGGTGGAGGTATGCCCTAGGATAGACCAAGGGTAGTTAGAGTAATACCCTGCCCATATGTTCCCCTCCCTCGCCTTCCTCCACCACCTCCAGCATACCATCTAGATATTATGCAGGATGCGTCCACACAGACTATCCACTCTATTCACTCTTTGAGTGGTCTTTTGGTTTCACATGCTTCTGTAGTAGCTCAGCCACATTCTAGTGATGTTGGTGATGGCTCGAGTGCTGATGCATCATCCTCGTCAGGTCCACATATTTTTGTACCACATACTTGCTCCATGTGCCGCCAAATATGCTTAAGTCCTCTTGTACAGCCTGCCGAGCATCCCTTAGACACTTCCGATTATGACTTCCATGATGTGGACATTATAGATCAGACGCAAGGGAGTGGAGCACACCATACAGAGTCCTCTCCTGCTAGAGAGGGGGACATTGGAATAG